>JAJAGP010000002.1:967216-1219716 GCA_025084515.1 Ancistrus triradiatus | reverse complement strand
CATACAGTATAAGCGGACCTTCACGATATTAACAACATAAGCATACTTAATAGTATACGCGGACCTTCACGCGTCTTAACAACGTGGGCGGACCTAACAATGTAAGCGGACCTTCACGCTTCTAACAACATAAGCATACTTAACAGTATACGCGAACCTTCACGCGTTTAACAACGTATGCAGACTTAACATAGGCTTACCGACGAACATGACGCAGCGCCGGCGAACGCGCACCCTAAACGCGATCAAAGCGAGTATAAACCACCGTCAGACCGGAATGATCACAAACTGTTGATCCCCCCCTTTGGGAGAGCTAGGACACTGCCTAAATAACCCGTGGTACACCTGAAAGTAATGCTAATCAGGGTCCCAGCTTCTCCTTCAAGTGCTCCACAGTCCGACGGAGCACCACACCTGTCCTTGTCCGTATCGCCCCCCCCCCCAGCGGCCTGGAAGTACACATCAGGTCCCTGTCCTGGCGATCCGTGACAAAATGTCCTCGCAATGATATTAAAACCTGGCAATTTTGACTTCCAAGGATCGTTTTGCCAGTTCTCTCTTTTTTAACTGCTTTTTTAAAACCAAAATGGCAACTTTCATTTGGAAAACCAAAAGAGTCCAAAGGTTTGCTTTAGGTTACTGAGGTTAAGGTTAGGTTTAGCCTTAATTACCTACAGTAATCATTATGCCAATGGAAAGTCCTCGACAGGATTTTGTGTGTGCTTGTGTGCTTGTGTGCTTGTGTGCTTTTGAGTGAGCAATGACATTGTGGGCTGCAATAACACACCAAATATAGCATTCGATACAAAAAGATATTGGCTATGGTTTATATTATACCGGAGTGCGAACACTCACCTTAAATATAACTCAATTACGTTTACGATTACAACGCTCGCTGATTTGATTCAGTTGCAATTTTGCCTCGACTCGCAGATATAATTTGCTTCAGTATCCAATTTCTCTGTGAAACAAACCCCTAAACTCTCTCTAACCCTTTCGTTCCTACACCTGTGCGAGTGGCACGCTGAGCAACATTGAAAAATTAGGGCTGTCAAAATTAACGCGGTAATAACGATCTTTTTTTTTTTTTTTAAAAACCTACTTACTTTTGCTGCTTGAGCATATGAGGCAGCCTTGGGTATGGGCTGTGTTCAAAATGATTCCCTTATCACTAGTCCCTACACTCTACATAGCGTATATAACATTGGATTATGCTGGCCCAGTGCTGCAAGGACCAGGTCATGTGCGACATGCAGAGGGGACTGTCTGAGGGGATCATCCCCTGTGCTGAAAACAGCTACAGTTACCCAGCCCTGACGTCCTGTCCAGGGCATGTTTATGCAGGTTTTCTCTGCGATAAGCACCTGCAACTGATAAAACATATAACTAATATTAATAAATGAGACAACTTTCTGAATTTAAATGAATGCATTTAAGCTATACATGCTTTGTCTCTGTTTGCACTTTTTTTTTATAAATATAAAGGCTCTTTGCACTTAACTACAACATTTATTACCAATTAGTAACATCGTCGTCTTATTTCTGGAAGAAACTTAAATGAACAATTAAATTTAAGCTATAATATATACGAGTCTCCACAAAAGTGTTTGGTAGATGTTTCGCAGATGCTGCGTTTCATTCCAGGGTTGCCAGATTCCACGAGAGAAACAAGCCATGAAGAAGCAAAGTCTTTTATCTTTTAGAATAAACAGGCCTGGTTACCAAGTCCGTTTCTTCCAGCTGTTTCCAGGCTACGTCTACGTGCATGCGCAGACTAAGAAAACCAAAATCAAGGATATGCATGCACTGAGAAATCCACTTACTGAGTTAAAATCCAGCTGTCTTTATCGGATTTCTTAATATGGAAACAACATTCAATTTGTATAATTTGTATTACATACAAACATATAATTTGTAGGCTTTAATCTAATCTAAGAAATCGGAGTATGCTGGTTACATGACCGCATGAATAACTGCAGAAATCTGATTCAGATTATTAAGAGACCAAAACTGTCGACGTTATCCCTCAGTAAGCCCGGTGGTGGTCCACTCTTCAGTCCGGTATCTCTAGTATCACCAAAGCATTGCTGCATCTCTGTCTCAAACGAGTCGATGCTACAGGCAGCATTAGCAGTCCAGATCATACAACGAGAATCGTTCCGCCACTGAAATTAGGCACTACTTCCTAACAAAGCGACCCATTAGAAAAGCATGACTGACTTCTTAATTTAACGGTTGAGATTTTCGTCTGGCGTGTTGGGCATCGTGCGAAAGCGTCGCACGTAGTCGTCTGATGAGGACAGATTGCGAGCGTCTTGCCCGTCTAGCGGGCTGAGAAAACATTTTGTACCGGTCTTTGTGTTATGCTAATGGTGATTGCTGTATTTGCGTACGCGCTGCAGCTACATCATCGCAGATTGAATCAATGAGCCGTTTGAAACGATTTTGCAATTAGAGGATCGATGCGGTTTTACTGGTCCGACTTATGATTGATTCAGCGAGTCAGTTAATGACTCATTAAAGCCTCGGGCTCTAATGCGCGATGCGTTTGTGTTTCGAAGGGTTTTCGTCATACTGCGGGCTTCGATCGCGCCGACGTGGCGTGCTATTGAACATTAACGCAGGCTGGTTCTTAATTGCATTAGCGTGTCAATTATTTAGTTTCTGATGCTGCTTATGTTTTTGTGGCACAGAGCAAGAGTTGGCAGGGCGAACGCGTAGGTGTTTGGCAGCGAGCTCGATTTTATGCTCCTGTGATAATTCTAGGGACCGAGCAAAGTAAACATCGGAAGTGTGTATTTGATGGGAATTTATTAACTGATTAACGCGCAGTACTTTCCGGTGTGCGAGTGGTAGATTAGCCGCTGTCGCTGAAACTACACTTCTAATGTACTTAAGTGCCAATGCTACAAGTCTGACAGCTAATTTGGTCCTATATTTAGCAAAGTCAACATGAGTCAAGGTCAGGCAGCAGGCTTCTGAACGTGTGGCAGGTGGGCTATGGTCAGTGTTAGAATGCTGGACCACTGGGGTGCATGTACTGCCTCTTGCAAGGCAAGGTTTCTGTTGTGTTTCAACTTATCAAGGCATCTCAGTGTTTCGCGGGTTTTCCAGGAATTGACCAGGAACGTCTGAGAAACCAAGCTGCTTTTGTGACAATATTAAATAAGAGCTACAGTGTCTTTGTGGTTAAGATCCAGGACTTTGGACCTGAAGGTCCAGGGTTCAAATCCCACTTCACCCAAGCTGCCACTGTTGGGTCCTTGAGCAAGAATCCCACAATTACTTGGGTTGTAAAATACCAGTTGTAAGTCACTCTGGATTACAGTGCCCTCAGGGGGGCGCCAAATGGACTGTTGTAGCCTAGCGGTTAAGGTACTGGACTCTGGACTACAAGGTCCAGGGTTCAAATCCCACCTCTGCCAAGCTGCCCTTGTTGGGTCCTTGAGCAAGACCCTTAACCCACAGTTGCTTGGATTGTAAGACTGTATCAGTTGCAAGTCGCTCTAGATAAGGGCGTTTAGTTGTCTTAAAGAGAAGAGGAGCCAAAAATGAAAAGAAATCTATAATTAATGATCATTTCTGCCCATAAAGATTTGCAGTGAATCACTTTACTCGTTTGGTCGGTGTGTCTGAGCATACTAGCTTTTCTTAGATACTCAAAGGTAAAAAGGAAAAAAGTTTGGGAGCTACTGTTAAGACTAAATGCAGTGTAAACAAGAACAGACTGCTGGAAGGGACAGTTCCTGCGGGCCTGGGTTCGAATCCCGGATGGAAATTGTGAGGTGAATGTTGGGGGTTGTGTTTCTGGAATCTGAATCTATTCCTGTGTCTGTCTCTCTGTCTTTAGCCTGAGGAGGGAGGGCTACACGCTGAAGGTGAATGTAAACGATTACCTGGATATCTACTGTCCTCACTACAACGTCAGCCAGCGAGCCGTGGCCGAGCAGTACGTGCTCTACATGGTGAGCTACCGCGGCTACCGCACCTGCGACCCCCAGCTGGGCTTCAAGCGCTGGGAGTGCAACCGGCCTCACGCGCCGCACGCGCCCATCAAATTCTCGGAGAAGTTCCAGCGCTACAGCGCCTTCTCGCTCGGCTACGAGTTTCACGTGGGTCACGAGTACTACTACATCTGTGAGTGGCACACAACACAACACAACCCACAGTCAGCAGGTGGAACCCAAGTGTATGCCAACAAATTATCGGCTGAGAGTTACACGAGATCCTACGGTGACTTTACAGAACTAAATGCCGATCCTAAATCATATTCTCTGTTACTATATTTTTTCTTTTATTCACTGTGTGTATAGTATTATATACTCTTTCCAGTGGTTTGTTCATTTTCATTTATTATAGTCTATATATTATTATATTTTACTGTATCTATTATGTTCTTTAAATATGATCTCTCATTTTTAGATTTTTCTGTGTATGAACCTTCTACTATAAACTTCATAATTAACTAACTTAGTTTAATTTTCATGTATATAATTTAAGCTGCTCAAGGAGGTCGGGTCCCTTTTAAAGTCTTGATCTTCCCAAGGTATCTTCCTCATCACGTTTAGGGACTTTTTCCTTGCCGCTGTCACCCTAGGCTTGTTACAACTGTGGGCCTAGATGTTTATAAAGCTGCTTTGATACGATGTAAAAGTGCTATAGAAATGAATTTGACTTGACTTAACCTGAGGTTGAGCTTGCAAAGTGAAGGTCGGGTGGTGCAGTTACAGGGCTCTGTTATGGACTGGCGTACCATCCATGGTTGTACTGCATATCGCTTCCCCATGGAAAAATCAAAATTCACATTTCAGAATATGGTTTCTGCTTATTTTTCGATCATCAAGTCAAAATATCGGAATTAGGACCATCATAAATCGAGGAGTACCCGTACAGCAATTATTTGCATCCTTGTATAAAATAAACGCTTACCAAAAACGAGTGGAGCCTTTAAAGACTGCTCCTCTCTTTTCTGTCAGCAGGTGTCACAAGAGTTTTCACTAGTTTTCTCTCATTCAGACATGAATAAGATTGATTAAAGACAGATTTTTATTTCCTGTTACAATTCTTAAGACCTCGGCCATTAAAGGACGGTAACTGATGCATACCTGTACTCTAACTCATCACCATGATATCCTCACCAGCTTTTGCTCCCTTGCTGGTTCTCACTCAAACTGCCAGAGATCTTAGCTCTGTATTTCACAGCCATGTCTGGAAGGAGCTCAGTCCTGCTCTGGGGCTAAGAATGTCTAGGAAATGACTGAAGGACATTTTACTCTAATGTCCGTCCATCAGCACTGGATCAATACAGCTACGTGATCCATCAGAGCGGAAAGCGAGTTCTACGCGAAATATCTTTGCTTCTGTCAGAGTGAAGGCACGATGACGGCTAACTGTTAATGATCACATGTCATGCTGCTAAACGATGATTACGTGATCTTTCTTCTGTTTTCTCTAGACAGTCAGTATTAGAGTTCACTGTGATATTATTTGCCATGTGTCAACACCTGATTGGATCTTCTCTGTTTTAGCCACACCCACCCATCACCATGGCCGCAGCTGCCTGAGACTGAGAGTGTATGTCTGCTGCTCAACAGGTACTGCCCTACATCTGGTTCTTACATCTAACTCTACCTATCCATCCACCCACCATTTCTCCAGTCATCAATCCATCCATCCATTCAACCACCTGACCATACTTCTGACTTTCCACTCTCCTTTCCTTCCATCTTTCCTTCATCCACCTGTCTATACACCGTCTATCTAGCCATCCACCCACACATGTATCATTGGTCCTTTCATCAAAGGACCAACTCTGTTCACTCATTTCTCCTCCTATCCGTCCATCCACCCATTATTTCTCCATTCATCCATCCATCCTTTCAACCACCAAAAAGTACATCCAACTCTTTCCATTCTTTTTTGCTCTAGCCATCTGCCCACCATTTTGTATCTTCATCCATGCAGCCTTCCCTTCCAGCAGCCAGTCATCCATCCATCCAAAACTACCATATTTTCCACCAATTTTTGCTCCCATCTCTCCCTGATTTGTCCAGTCATAAAGTAATAATTCTTTCATCCATCCGTCCATCTATACGTCCTTCCTTCTATCTATCCACCCACTACTTCTCCATTCATCCTTTCAACAATCCCACCATACGTCTAACTCTTTCCACTCTTCTTCCTATCTGTCCTTCATCCACCCATCTAGACATACATCCATCCATCTATCCATCCACCCACATTTGTATCATTGGTCCTTATATCTAACTGCTACCTCTGTGAACTCATTTCTTCTCCTATCCATCCATCAATCTGCTATTTCTACATTCATCCATCCATCCGTCCATTCTTTCAACCACCTAAATGCATCCAACTCTTTCCATTTGTTTTTCCTTCTATACAACACCCACCATTTATCTGTTCATCCCTCCATCAATCCTTTCACCCATCTGGCCATAAATCCAAATCTACCAACTCTTTCCATTCTTTTTTGCTTCTAGCCATAGACCCACCATTTATTTCTTCATCCTTCCATTCGTCCCTACAACCATATAGCCATACATCCATCTCCACCATGTTTTCCACCCATTTTTGCTCCCATCTGTCCCTTATCTGTCCAGTCGAAATAAGAGTAATACTTTTTCTTCATCCATCCATCTAGAAGTCCTTCCTCCTATCCATCCACACACCATTTCTCCTTTCACCCTTCCATCCATCCGTTTATCCATTCGAAAATATCTTACTCTTTCCACCCAACTTTCCTCCTATCTGTTTTTTATCCACCGATCTCTAAACCATCCATCCACCTAAATTCATCCAACACTTATCATTCGTTCTTGCTTCTAGCCATCCACCCATCTTTTATTTATTCATATTTCCATCCATCTACCTCTACCATCTTTTCCACCCATTTTTTGCTCATCTCTCATTCATCTGTTTCTCCATACATCCTTTTATCCATCCATTTGTAAATCCTTCCACCTATCCACCCACCCACCCATGCATCACATCCCTCATTGGTTCTCACTTCTAACACTAACAGCTCTGCCCAATCATCTCATTCCCCCACCTATCCACCCACCATTTATCCTTTCATCCCTCCAGCCATATATCCTATCAATTCTGACCACTCGTCTTTCTTCCTGTCCATCCATCCCTAAATCCTTTCATTGATCCATCAATTCATCCACCCACCCATCATCCAAGAATCCTTCCATCCATCCTTCTAATCCTAATCATCCGTCTTCCTTCTGATCATCCACCCATGCAGCATGGGTTCTTTCACATTCGGCTCTAACAAGTGCTGTCTTTCCAAATTTCCATCCATCCACCATTTAGCCATTCAGTCTTCCTTTCAGTCGTCCTTTTAACCATCCAACCATACATGCATGGAAAGTGGAAAAAATATTACAATACAAAAATGTGTCAACTGAACCACTTGCGCAATGTAATCATCATCCATCCGTCCTCAAAGTGCCTATTCATATGTGCCATCTATCCATACTGTTCACACATGTCCATCCATCCATGCACCTATATCCATCAACCCACTTTTTATTCGTTCATCTTTTCCTCTGCCCTTTCAATTATCCACCAATTTGCCTTCTTTCTCTCACTCCCCCACCCAACCATGAGCATATCCATTCGTCCGTCCATTCATCGCATCAGTGTCTGTCTGTATATGCATCCAGTTTATATTCTGCTTATTCTTTCTTTAGGTTTTAGTGGTCACTGGACTTTGTAGTTCTACATTTACAGACTGTAGTCCATCTGTTTCTCTACCTACTTTGTTCGTCCCCTTTACTCTGTACTGTAAGAATCAGGACCCCCACAGGATCAGCACAGTCCCCTTCCATAATGGCAATTTGCCTTCTCTTTTGTATCTATTCACACAATATACAGTGGTACCTCAGTTCTTGACCACCTCAGAACTCGGCTAATTCGGTTTTCGCCACATTTTGTGTCTTGACGAATAGTGGTCTGGTGGCGCAATCGGTTTATTCTCTTACTACCGACTCATCGGTCCAGGGTTTGATTCCCAGCCACTGAGGTAGTTTCCGTAGGACTGTAGCGGTCTAGTGGTTAAGGCACTGGACTATTTATCAGAAGGTCCAGGGTTCAAATCCCACCTCTGCTAAGCTGCCACTGTTGGGTCCTTGAGCAAGACCCTTAACCCACAATTGCTTGTATTGTAAGACTGTATCAGCTAAAAGTCGCTCTGGATAAGGGCGTCTGCTAAATGATCTAAATGTAAATTTTCACTAAAGTTTGTTCGGTTCTCGTCGGTTCCTCGGTAGTCGGTGCGTTTGCTTTAACTTGTTCGAGTCAAGCTGCGCGACTCTCTTCAGCCGAAGCTCGAGTCATGATTCAGTACACAGTGATTCAGATTCACAACTTTCCATTTTCTTTATTTTTACATCGACAGTACTGTATTCTTAGTGCAAGTAACCCTCCATGGGTCTTAAAAAGGTTATAAGAGCCAACCAAAAGCAAACCAGGAATTGAATCCTCCAGAACACAGGCTGTAGTTGGCATTAGCAGCTCTTCTAGTGCCCTGAGTTCACCAATAGAGTAAGTGCTTTTACTTTTCACTTTCAATCCATTACTCGCTAAATTACATGAGATTTTTCAACACTTTGTTATAAAACGGCTATCTGTAGGTTATTGTAAGTGTTTTAAAAGTTAACTTACTTATCATGAGGTGGAATAATGTAATAATGTAACTGCAGTTATTTAAGGTGGAGCAGAAAATGCGAATAAACTCCCTCGTTGAACTGTTCATGATACAATACAACTCCATTAATGCATATAATGCCTGATACAGTGCGGATTTTCTGGGGTTGTGGAATGGACTCATTCAAATTACATTATTCCATCCATCCATCCATCCATCCATCTAGTGCATAGATATATAGGTGCCTGTATATTTTTCAAGTGTCACCTATACAGACCTCCTTCCATCAAACTCTCCATGTATCCATCCTTTCAATTCGACCATCCATTATTGCATTTATGAATAACCTCACAGACCAAACCCTATTGAACTGCCTGTACTATGAACTCTAAAACACACACATGCGTGTACACACACACACACACACACACACACACACACACACAGGGACAGAGGGAGGCTTAACTATGAGTCAGTCCACTTTTCCACTTTGTCTCCATCAGTGTTGGTTGGTTGCAGTTGTGCAGTCGTCTGTATATATCTGGTGATAACTTTTTGTCCACTGTCAGATCTCATTTTACACCCTGATTACACAAGCATTTACTCCCTTTCTGTCTCCCACTGTCACCCCCCTCTCTCTCTTCTAGTGCTGGCCAGATTTGTGTAGTCTAACAGACACTTTGTCGAACCTAAATGTTGTTTTAACCCTTTCATCTCCTCTACCTCTTATCTGTCTCTTTCCCTCTCCAACACTTTGTCAGTACTCCTGTGTATTAAGTCACTCCCTTCCCTCTGTGTGTGTGTGTGTGTGTGTGTGTGTGTGTGTGTGTGTGTGTGTGTGTTATCTTAACCCCTGCTCTCGCTCAGTGTGTCTCTGTGTTCTTGTGTCAGAACGAGTCTGGTCTGATTGCTCAGTCATGCCTGAACACACGAGTTCATATGAGCACACTGCCGCCTGCAGCCTGGCTCCGTGCTGCACTGTACCATGAAAACACACACTATCATAATATCACACAAACGTGTGAGTCATATATAAACTATTAAAGCCTTTATCTCTCCTGATACAGAATCTGTAGTCAATTTAGAGCCAAGATGAAAAGTGTGTGTGTGTGTGTGTGTGTGTGTGTGTGTGTGTGTGTGTGTGTGTGTGTGTGTTCTGATTTATCTCTCTGCTCTGTCCAGGAGTTGATGCAGATGACGAGGCAGAGCCCACAGAGCCAGACTACACTCTAAGACCTAACATGAAAATTGATGACCTCGGTAAGCTACAGTATTATACACACGTGCATGTCCGCTATTCCCCACACACACTCCAATTTAAAATTGGACCAATTCAAAAAAGAACTTGGAGGAACTCATTGCTAGAATAATCAATTTGTTTTTCACTTTCAAAACATTATTCAATAAATTACGTGAGGTACAGTGGTGTGAGAAAGCCCTCTTCCTGACTTCTTATTTTTTTGCATGTTTGTCACACTTAAGTGTTTTGGAACATCAAACCAATTTAAATATTAGTCAAAGACAACACAAGTAAACACAAAATGCAGTTTTTAAATGAAGGTGTTTATTATTAAGGGAGAAAAAAACCAAACCTACATGGCTGTGTGGGAAAAAGTGATTGCCCCCACTTGTTAAAACATAACTATGGTTTATCACACCTGAGCTCACTGTCTGTAGCCACACCCAGGCCTGATTATTGCCACACCTGTTCTCAGTCAGGACATCACTTAAATAGGACCTGCCTGAGAAAGTGAAGTACACCAAAAGATCCTTAAAAGCTACACATCGTGCCGAGATCCAAAGAAATTCAGGAACAATTGAGAAAGAAAGTAATTGAGATCCATCAGTCTGGAAAAGGTTCTAAAGCCATTTCTAAAGCTTTGGGACTCCAGCGAACCACAGTGAGAGCCATTATCCACAAATGGCGAAGACATGGAACAGTGGTGTACCTTCCCAGGAGTGGCCGGTCGACCAACATTACCCCAAGAGCTCAGCGACGACTCATCCAAGAAGTCACACAAGACCCCACAACAACATCCAAAGAACTGCAGGCCTCAGTTAAGGTCAATGTTCATGCCTGCACCATAAGAAAGAGGCTGGGCAAAAATGGCCTGCATGGCAGAGTTCCAAGACGAAAACCACTGCTGAGCAAAAAGAACATTAAAGCTCGTCTCAATTTTTCCAGAACACATCTTGATGATCCCCAAAACATTCTGTGGACCGACGTGACAAAAGTTGAACTCTTTGGAAGGTGTGTGTCCCATTACATCTGGCTTAAAAGTAACACAGCATTTCAGAAAAGGAACATTATAGCAGCAGTAAAATATGGTGGTGGTAGTGTGATGGTCTGGGGCTGCTTTGCTGCTTCAGGACCTGGAAGACTTGCTGTGATAAATGGAACTATGAATTCTGCTGTCTACCAAAAAATCCTGAAGGAGAATGTCCGGCCATCTGTTGGTGACCTCAAGCTGAAATGAACTTGGGTTCTGCAGCAGGACAATGATCTAAAAACACACCAGCAAGTCCAGCTCATGAATGGCTGAAGAAAAACAAAATGACGACTTTGGAGTGGCCTAGGAGTCAAAGTCCTGACCTGAATCCTATTGAGATGCTGTGGCATGACCTTAAAAAGGTCGTTCATGCTGGAAAACCCTCCAGTGTGGATGAATTACAACAATTCTGCAAAGATGAGTGGCCAAAATTCCTCCCCAACGCTGTAAAAGACTCATTGCAAGTTATCGCAAACGCTTGGTTGCAGTTGATGCAGAGATCCTCTGGATGAGAGCGTCAGCTAAATGCTGTGAATAGAAATATTAGAGGGGTTGCTTCGGTGGGTCAGTGCTAAGAGCCATCTGCTGGATGGAACTGTTTTTAGAGTCAAATGGAAGCAAGCAAAAATAATAAAAATAGTGAGGAAAGATACTTTTGAAAGATTTGAATCTCATTCCTCTTATTAGTTCCAAGTACTGCTCTAAAACTACTAACTATTAAAATTAGGCTATAATCAATTAACAACTATCCGTGCGGCGTGCCGAACGTTAAGTACACAGCATGTCAATATGAAATAAATACAGGATTTTGCTTCAGATATGTCCCAATGACACAAGTTCCTTTAACATGTAAACCGGCGCTCACATGGTACAACCAACCCGGAGACCTTTGTTCGAGTCCCAATGGTGTCTTCTGTGATGGAGGGGGAAGCCTGGTGGTGCAATAGTTGTGACCCCCTAGTGGCAGTCCATGGAATTCCGGATAGACTCCTGAGCCATGAGCGACCGTGGTTAGGATTAGCGGGCTTCAAATGTAAAGAGCACTTTCACGCCTGCAAATGTACGTTCCTGAGGACAAGGCGGATTTCAAACGGAGGAAAGCAGTCTACGTTATGCTACATGCATTCTCACGTGTGCGTTCGCAACCGTTATTGCGTTTTCCAAGCAGCGGACTTTGCAATATTAGCAATAGCACACGGCCCTACTGATGAGCATTAGCAGTCGTATTATGTAGCGACATTGGCAGGCTAAGGAGCTGAAGGGTGTTGCTACATCATAACCATAAGTCAAACAAGGTGTGAACTGTGATGCTATAGTTAGTGCTGATGAGCATCACGATGCAGAGGCTAGCATTAGCTCTGATTAGCTCTGACAGCACTAGCCCTCATGCTCCCCTCTTATCCTTCAGGCTGACAGGAAGTTGTGCTCTGGTCTGTCACAGCTAGTCAGCTCAAGGACAAAGTCTGAGCAGCCAGACCAAAGACTCTTGTTGTTAGTGGCTCTAGTAGGATCATTTCTGTGCTGATTGTTTTGTAATGGTTGTAGTTTTTTTTGGTTATTTTTTGAGAATGGGCAGGTGACTGATCTGGAACCTTTTCCAATGTTATTAAAAGTAACAGATTCATTTTTAATAATCTTTTAAAATATTTTTTTAATAACAGCCTCAATTTCTATTAATCTTTTCCCCAGAGTGTATTAACTTCAGAAACGTTATTAGGGATGTAATGATACAGTCTGCTCACGATTCGATCTTCTCATGATTATTGATTTTACATTTCACCAAAAACATTTCTTTTTATTTCTGTAGTGCAAACATGAAAACAATGCACTTTTTCTTGGATTCGTTTAACAACGAAACTTCAGTCCCTTGTAATTAAAAGAAATTACTAGAAACATTAAGTTTAAAATTGTAAACAAAATGCCCCATTCTATCAGTGCAATACCTCGGTACAATATTTCTTGTATTCAGTATTTTATTTTATTCTGTCAGTGCAATACTAATCGTGAAGTGCAACGACTTGATCTTATTGTGGACTGTGGTAGCCTAGTGAGTAAGGTACTGGACTCTCGACCAGAAGGTCCAGGGTTCAAATCCCACCTCTGCCAAGCTGCCACTGTTGGGTCCTTGAGCAAGACCCTTAACCCACAATTGCTTGGATTGTAAGACTGTCCAATTGTAAGTCGCTCTGGATAAGGGCGTCTGCTAAATGCTGTAAATGTAAATGTATTCTGTTTTTGCGTATATTTGGACTGTTCTGTAGCTGGAAGGTTACTGTGGACAAATGCAAAGAAACAAACATTTCCCAAGAAATAAACAAAATATGCTACTAATTATACCACTAATAATAGCAACACTTAAGCTACAGTTCTGTGTGAAAGTGGCCACCATTAGATTTTGTTGTTTTAGCAATGGTATACCAATACAAAACCATATTTGGATTTGGCACTCCATAATACTCCTTTCCACTGATCTTCATTCCAGTCTTTGTGAGCTTTAGCATACCTTAGCCTTTTCACCCTGTTCCCCTTCTGAAAAAGTGGTTTCTTCCAAAAAGACCATTCTAATTAAGCTTCTTCAGACTTCTTCAACTTGGCATCCGGATGAAGCTGTCAGATGCTGCTTTTGCTCAAGTGTAAGGGGACTAAATACATGTCACTGTAGACTATAGAAGCTTTCATTTTCAGTGTTTTAATACTGCATACAAATTTCCTGTATTTTCTGGTTGTGTGATAATAAAGATCATACAGATACAGTGGTGAATCCTTTAGAAGTTTCTATATTTTTGCATAAATATGACCTAAAACATCATCAGATTCCTAAAGTAGTCCTAAAAGTAGATAGAGAACCCAGTTAAACAGATGAGACAAAAATATTATACTTGGTAATTTATTTGTTGAGGGAAATGATCCAATATTTCATATTAGTGAGTGGCAAAAGTATGTGAACCTCTAGGATTAGCAGTTAATTTGAAGGTGAAATTACAATCAGGTGTGTTCAATCAATGGGATAACAATCAGGTGTGAGTGGGCACCCTGTTTTATTTAAAGAACAGGCACCTATCAAAGTCTGCTCTTCACAGCACATGTTTGTGGAAGTGCATCATGGCACCAATGAAGGAGATTTCTGAGGAGCTCAGAAAGTGTTGTTGATGCTCATCAGGCTGAGAAAGGTTAAAAAACCATCTCTAAAGAATTTGGACTCCACCAATCCACAGTCAGACAGATTGTGTACAAATGGAGGAAATTCAAGACCATTGGTACCCTCCCCAGGAGTGGTCGACCAACAAAGATCACTCAAAAAGCAAAGCTTGTAATAGTTGGCGAGGTCACAAAGGAGCCCAGGGTAACTTCTAAGCAACTGAAGGCCTCTCTCACATTAGCTAATGTTAATGTTCACCATCCACCATCCACCATCAGAAGAACACTGAACAACAATGGTGTGCATGGCAGGGTTGCAAGGAGAAAGCCACTGCTCTCCAAAAAGAACATTGCTGCTCGTCTGCAGTTTGCTAAAGATCATGTGGACGAGTCAGAAGGCTATTGGAAGAATGTTTTGTGGACGGATGAGACCAAACGAAGTTTTTAGTTTAAAAGAAAAGCGTTATGTTTGGAGAAAGGAAAACACTGCATTCCAGCATAAGAACCTTATCCCATCTGTGAAACATGGTGGTGGTAGTATCATGGTTTGGGCCTGTTTTGCTACATCTGGGCCAGGACGGCTTGCCATCATTGATGGAACAATGAATTCTGAATATCAGAGAATTCAACTGAATTCTCAAGAGAAGGGGTGTCATGCAGCAAGACAACGGCCCTAAGAAGCACAAGCCGTTCTCTACCAAAGAATGGTTACAGAAGAAAAAGTTCATGTTTTTGGAATGTCCAAGTCAAAGTCCTGACCTTTAATCCAATCGAAATTGTGGAAGGACCTGAAGCGAGCAGCTAATGTGAGGAAACCCACCAAACCATCCCAGAGCTGAAGCTGTTCTGTATGGAAGGAATGGGCCCCCCCCCCCCCTAAAATTAGAAAGAAAAGGAAAAAAAAAGAACTCTCCAAGCCGGGTGTGCAGGACTGATAAACAGTTACAGGAAACGTTTAGCTGCAGTTATTGCTGCACAGGGGGTCACAGCAGATACTGAAAGCAAAGGTTCACATACTTTTTTGCCACTCACTAATATGTAATATTGGGTCATTGTCCTCAATAAATAAATGACCAAGTATAATATTTGTGTCTCATTTGTTTAACTGGGTTCTCTTTATCTACTTTTAGGACTTGTGTGAAAATCTGATGATGTTTTAGATCATATTTATGCAAAAATATAGAAAATTCTAAAGGGTTCACAAACTTTCAAGCACCACTGTATATATGGTCTAATAAAGAGAAATATTTATATATGGCCATTCTACCATTGCTAAAACAACAAAGCTTAGAAATATATAATGTGCACTCGTACATGCGTATTATGTACTGTGTGTATGTCCTATCAAGTTTATGAATGTTGTGCAAATGTGGAACAGAAGTTTGAGCAACTATGGACCAGAATCGATGGCCTTCTCGAACAGATTGCATTTATGTCATAGATGAGGGTTAAAAGTTTAACATGGATCAGTTTACATTACAAAAAACATCCTGTCTGCTGGATTCCGAAATGAGAGGTAAAAAGGGCTTATGGCTCTACCGGCTTATGGAGTTAGATGGATGTCATGATTGGCCTCATCAACAATTTCCGATCTTTTTGGATCTGTTTAGAGTGTCAGCTTACAAGGAGACCAAAAGGGAAAGGACTGCAACCACAAAGGGCTTAAATGTCTCCGAAAACGACTTTCTCTCTGATTAATCAGATTAGCATTACAAGTGGTTAAAACCTGTTCTCT
Source organism: Ancistrus triradiatus (assembly GCA_025084515.1). Taxonomy (NCBI): domain Eukaryota; kingdom Metazoa; phylum Chordata; class Actinopteri; order Siluriformes; family Loricariidae; genus Ancistrus; species Ancistrus triradiatus. The sequence goes on along the minus strand of JAJAGP010000002.1, from coordinate 1,203,899 downwards.
GCATAGCAGCTACTCATTAAACGCCGCGATCGTATCATAAGCAAGGGAGGCACGTCGGTATGAAAAGCATGGTCCTGTCCGCGGCGCTAATTGTTTTCAGGAATGCAGAAACACACAAACGCGCGCTGTTATCGGAATCTCGATGGTGATTGTACCTGCGCCGAAGTCAGCTGATAGAACTGGTGTTGGGAAAAGCTGACTGATGACACGTAACGCTATTACTTATGGCCTAGCTCATATGTCAGCTGATTTCCTGACTATGAGCAGAATTCCAGGACGAGCGCACTCTATTACTGAGCACTGATCCTCCCTGAGGCTGCGTTAAGTCATTTCCACTGTAAAACACACGGGGGATTTTTTTCTCCACTCATCTGTTAGCGGTGTTTTTTTTTTGCATTTCATAACACAGACTGGTGATATTTAACTTCATGATGTATCATACCCAGAACAACGTTAGTCATCTATTTGCTAGTCACTAACAGGAAATGTTTTGACACAGTGGAATGCCTTTTGTTGAAATTTTCAACTCTTGATTATTCCAGAATTGGCAGTATTTGATGGAAAGAAGAATTCGTAGCATCTGTAACAGTACCACATGGGTGGACTATTAATTATGATAAGATAAGTCTGATTAGTCTGACCAAACTGTGTCAGAAAGCAGAGCCCAATGTGATTAGTGAACAAACTGAGCTTAGGAAACGCTGAAAACCACTTCTCTAGCTGGTTTTTGAGAGTTTTATCACAACTAATATTATTGGAACTGTTAATCCACTGTGCTAAATAGTGTGCCGAGGCACAGGAGCTGTAGTAACACATACAGTACTGTGCAAAAGTCTTAGGCCACCATTTACATTTGTTGTTTTAGCAACGGTATAATGACCAGAAATAACATAGTCGATCATTTTATCCAGAACATTCAACCTTGGATTCGTCACTCCATACTTCTCTTTTCCACTAATCTTCATTCCAATCTTTGTGAGCTTTAGCACATCTTAACCCTGATCCCTTCCAAAAAAGTGGTTTCTTGGCTGCTGCTCTTCCATAAGACCGTTCCTGATCAAGCTTCAGACTGTAGAAGGGTCAACTCGGCACCCCGTGAAGCTGCCAGATGCTGCTATTGCTCAAGCAAGGCGTGTAGTAGTTAGCGAGGTCCCAAAGGAGCCCAGGGTAACTTCTAAGCAACTGAAGGCCTGTCTCACATTGGCTGATGTTAATGTTCATGAGTCCACCATCAGAAGAACACTGAACAACAATGGTGTGCATGGCAGGGCTGCAAGGAGAAAGCCACTACTCTCCAAAAAGAACATTGCTGCCCTTCTGCAGTTTGCTAAAGATCACGTGGACGAGCCAGAAGTCTATTGGAAGAATGTTTTGTGGATGGATGAGATGAAAATAGAACTTTTTGGTTTAAAAGAAAAGCGTAATGTTTGGAGAAAGGAAAACACTGCATTCCAGCCCTGTGAAGCTGCCAGATGCTGCTATTGCTCAAGTGTAAGGGGAGGTCACAGTAAATACTTGCCACTGTAGCCCATAGAAGCAGTTTTTTTTAGTACTACATATTAATTTCCTGTGTTTTCTGGATTTATTGTAATAAAGTGAGTGAGAAATAATTAAAAATGGTCAATACACCATTGCTAAAACAATGGAATATCTAATCCAATGATGGTCTTAGACTTTTGCACAAATCAGGTTGAGTTGCAACAACATGCAGGCATTGGCGAGCGAGAGAGGGCGAGAGAAGGACTGGCATTGGATGGGGATTAATAATTACCAGAAGGATTAATGGTCCTTAAACTTTACCCACCAAACACAAGTAGCGCAAATCCCACCACAGACTAACATTTTGGGTTTCGGATTTCTGCACAAACATCTGCATCTCTTAGGCGTAGTGTAGTTTTTAGGGTGCGCATATGTTGTGCTTTATGAATTACATTACTCTATGCTATTCTTCAATTTATTTGTTCATCTGTAAATGTTTAGCTCATGTAAACAGCCTGGAGATTGTCTGTAGATTGATTGGATACCAACAGCAGGAAACAAATTCCTTGTAAGCGTGAACTTGGCCAATAAAGCTTATTCTGATGCTCGTACATGTTGTTGAAGCTTGACAGCATATTGAATGTGAATTCATAAGAATGCTGAAAATATGCCCTAATAAGTGCATCAGAAGCTGTGTACAGATGTTCAGGTTACGGAATCAGACGTCTGGCAGGTGTGCGTCATTGGTTGCCTAACATTTCCGCTTCAGTCTTGCTTAATGTTATTGTGTTTTCTGGTTTGCTGTTGTCAATCTGGATTTGCTGTTGTGTTCACATGAACTATTAATGACACCCAGTAATTTTTTTAGAAAGGTGCCAAAACAGAGCCCAGGTCAGGTTTTAGTTAGAGTTTTAAAAACATAACATGTTAACATTCGCACCGATGTGTTATACGATGGAAACTCGAACAATTTAGACATCAAATTTCTTTTGCCCCCACCCCAAATTCGAACAAAAAATTCCGATTTTGAACATAGGCACCCTAAATAGAACATTAAATGGTCAGTAGGGTGCGAACTCCCAACCATGATGCTCGTAATTCCGTCCAGTGGGTGGTGATAATGCAACAGTGCCAATGTCCATAAAATCAAGTAGGTACATTGCCTGGCCAAAAAAAGGTCACCACCTGGATTTAGCTAAGCAAATGGTTAAACAGTAAAAAAAGAGCCTCTGCCATTGGATAATTACTGCATTGGTGATTATCTTTCAACTGGCAACAAGTTCTTTAACCTGAACTGAAGCAGTGAGGAACTTCTCATTTGTTAAACAGCCATGTCCAAAGTATCAGAAGGATCAAATTGGGAAAGAGTGGTTCAGGGAGCATGAGCCTTCATTATCACACATGGATTGGCCACCACAGAGTCCAGAGCTGAACCGCATTGAGAATCTTTGGGATGTGCTGGAGGAGACTTTGTGCAGTGGAACAAATCTCCCATCATCAATACAAGATCTTGGGGAGAAAATGAATGCAAGTCTGGACAGAAATAAATGTTGTGACACTGCAGAAGCTGCACTTTCTAGTTTTATTTTATTATTCTATTATGTATATTATATTGGTCTCCGAGTGTGATTTCAGACACTCTCTCAGTCTTGGCGACACTGTCCCAAGAAACTGTTCTTATGGGGAAATTCGATTCCATCCTCGAACAAATCCAAATTCAAATGGCATTTCAATTTTCGAGGTTCCACTGTGTTTAAACTTGTATTAATTAAACAACCAGCGGTGCCAAAACTTCTGCAAAAGACATCTAGGCTTGTACGACCTGTTTATTATCACTAAGAAACAGTCTGATTAAAAGTTGTGACACTCCCATTCACATGATCTGTTTTTGTTTTTCTAACTGGAATTACGTTACACAACCTCAGCACTGCAGAGAACGAACTTAAATGTAAACAAGATATAAGTGCGTGAATGTTGAAGCATATTAGCCGCTGAGCCTGACCTGGTTGAACCCGCAGCCCTCTGTGGTATGTCTGAACACGCACACGGGTTGCGTGCCTGGAAGTGTTTGTCGGTTTGCAGATTTGCGTCACGTACAGGCTGTCTTCTCTGACCCGTGTGACAAGATGTGCGTTTGCAAATCTGTCCATCGCTTTGCAGAGAGGCCTGCTTGTGCCCGCACATGCACACACACACGGAACTGGTTGCATGAGATGACTATAAGCCAGCGTTGAAAGGAGAACAGTTTGAGGATGTCTCCTACCCTCACGTTGTTGTCTCGTGCATCTAGAAGTTCGAGATGAAATCTCCGATCATTTGTGTTTACTAAACGAATGAATCTAGCTAAACAATTTATTTATTCAAGTGGTCAAGATTACACTCAAGTCATTTAATATGGCTTAAGTCTGCTACAATCTTACAGTAAAAGCCAGGCTAGGTTAAGGTCCCAGCAGGGGCAGAGTTGGGATTTGAACCCTGGACCTTCTGGTGTACAGTGCACAGTCCAAGGCCTTGACCTTAAGCCACCACAGTCCCACACCAGCTGAGGTTTACACTTAGTAATTTAGCAGACACCCTTATCCAGAGCAACATATAAGTGCTACAGTCTTATAGTTCAAGCAGTTGTGGGTTACTTGTTGGCTTTGCTCAAGGTGGCGGGGGTAGGATCTGATCCCTGGACCTTCTGGTCCATAGTTCGGTACCATAGAAGGTGCCTCTGGGACTGTGCACTTCTGTGGGATTTCTTAATTTTTTTTTTAACCCCATTTTTCCTGGTCATGGCAACATGATAAAACAGAAGTAAGGATGGAATTTAATGGGACGGCTGTCCATTGGGCAGTCCAGTTGCAGTGCACATGAATGATCTCCTCCTCTCTCAGACAGTCAGTCGTGCCTGACACTGGGACTCGAACCCAATTACCCGAAGTGCTGGGCTAACAAATTGTCGCGACGTCACCATTAATGCTGCACCAATATCCGAGATGTGAAAACGGAAGCAAGTCTGTCTGTCCACCCAGATGGATCATCTGGCGCCGTCGCTCCTCTTCTTAGCTCCAGAGCAGCGCTCGTTCAATGCAGCGCCTCGGTAGCCTCGGGCGTCAGGTCTGCAGGCATCTGTTGATAACATCTGTGTTTGTGACTGGCGTGAGTAAAACTGGCTTTAAGATGTCAACCTGATGTTTATGAGAGGTTATCAGAGATGAAAACAGGGTCCTCAGAAGAATGCGCCTGTCTACCTTCGTTCCACTTAAGTCCACCTGGAGGTTCCACAGGAGTGCCGACCGCTCCTCTGTTGTTCACCTTTGCTCCACTTTTTATCTGCGCTCGACACATCTGCTGTGTTCGGCCCCGTCGCAGAACTTGTTGTATGAGACGGCTACCAGTCTGGCAGGATAAGTCATGTGATGTACCACGTACCAGGCACTGAGCGGCAAGAAGATAGTATGAGAATGCGTGGCTTCTGGCTGAACCCTTGATTTTAGTGTATCATCACTGTAGCAGACAGAGTCAACAAGGTTAGAATGGCTTAGCCAAAATCAGATCTGGGAACTATTATTTATCAGCGCATTTCAATGAGCTTGAGCTAATCGGATACTGATCTAATGCTTTAGTAGGTACACCTCCTTGCTTCTACACTCACTGTCCATTTGATCAGCTCCACTCTATTACCCTTTTCTCTAATGGTCAGGACCCCCACAGTACCACCACAGTTCAGGTCCTATTTGGGTGGTGGATCATTCTCAGCACTGCAGCGACGCTGACTCTGGTGGTGTCTTAGTGTGTTGATTTGGTATGAGTGCATCAGTCACAGCAGTGCTGGTGGAGTTTTTCAACACCTCAGTGTCACTGCTGGACTGGAAATGGTCCCAACACCACAAATGGATTAGAGAATGACCAACACTAACTGTGCAGCAACAGCTGAAAGAGGTGGAGGTGGAGCAATAAGGTGAACGTCTCTAACAAAGTCGACAGTGAGTGAACAGTGGTTTAAAACTCCAGCAGCACTGCTGTGTCTAGTCGGATCTGCTCAACACACTAACACACCACCACTGAGTCGGTGTCGCTGCAGGGCCGAGAATGATCCACCACCCAAATAGGACCTGAACCGTGGTGGTACTGTGGGGGTCCCTGACCATTAGGGTAAAGGGGAAAGAGTAAAGGGGACGGACGATTAAATCCTAAAATGTTCTCGGATGTCAGTGTTGGGGAAGCATCAAGACTCGTTTCTGTACTGCCATATGACAGACAGACAGACAGACAGATAGATATGGATACTTACAGTATTTAGCCAGAGTGACTTACAACTGATACCGTTCCAAGCAATTGTGGGCTAAGGGCCTGGGTCAAGGACCCAGTAGTGCCAGCTTGGCAGAGGTCGCATTTGAACCTTCAACCCTCTGGTCCAAAGTCCAGTCCCTTAAACGCTAAGCCAACATAGTCAATGAAAGGACATAAATAATATACTTTTATTGTTCCCTTCCATTGTTACTATGTTGTTTTTGTCGACATCATCTCCTTACCTGGGTTTTAGTTGGATTCTGTTCTTGGGCCGTACTCTGTTTGTGCTAGCATGAGGTAATGTCTGCTGAGAAGAACAAAAGCACTCCTTTAAGTCAGTCTGGATAAGGTCGTCTGTTAAATGGTGTAAATGTAAATTATGTGCGAATATAAAAGAGAGAGTGTGCAACACCCAGCGTTCCTGGGATGGGCTGCGGACCCCACCGCGACCCGTCCCAGATGAAACACTTACTGAAGAGGAACAGATGACTAATGAGTAAGTCTCAGGTGATTAACTCAACAATGGGCGCGTTAGGCAACTGTACCATGGCTACACCTTATTCATTTCTCAATCGCTCTGGGGTGAATTCAAGGTTAACCCCCCCAGCTGTGAATTACCTGAAAATTCCTGGAAAAGTCCAAGGGTGAAAGTGGTAATGACTGGATTATTAGTATGCATGGAAATACACACACTGTGAATGTTGAAGATATAATATGAAGATATTCTGAATGTGTTTCTGGTAATTGTTCAGGAAAACATAGATACAACAAATGCAATATTCTGCCATGGTTCTGTCCTCAGTCCTGCTGGTACCCTGGATGTTTACTTGGATGAAAACAAAATTTCAGGAAGCTAATAGTAATAATACATTGCATTCATAGATCGCCTTTCACAACACCAAAGGTGGCTTTACATTGGTGTCACAGTTTATACAACTAAACATGTCATCGAGCCATAGAGGCTGTTCAGACATCCTTATGTTAGACATTTAGCCTGTTTGTCAAAGGTTTGACTTGATCCTTAACATCTGCTTGAGTGGACTGTTGTAGCCTAGCGGTTAAGGTACTGAACTATGGACCAGAAGGTCCAGGGTTCAAAACCCACCTCTGCCAGGCTGCCACTGTTGGGTCAAGCAAGGCCCAAATGTACGATTGTATCAATTGTAAGTCGCTCTAAATGACATATAAATTTAAGTGTAATGTGGGGGCACCCCTGGCATGCGCCATGAGTAATGGCGAGACTTGCTGCTGCAGGAGTGTCCCCTGTGATGGACTGGCTCCAAACCCCCGTGACTGTGATTTTTGAACACGTGATGTTGAGCTGTTGGAAAGCAGTGCCATAATTCGCAGATATGGGATGTGGAGAAAGACCTGCCTCAGATGTAGTAGTTACTAAGAAGCTTCATTCTACCTTTGTTTTTTGTTTTTTTGTTCTTGAACTCTGAGTCATTACTTTGTCTATTTCACTCTGAGTCTGATGTCTAGACTGTATGACCAATCACTCAGTCTAGAATTCCTTTCTCAACACTCTCTCCTCTTTCTAGATGACTACGACAACCCGGAGGTCCCGAAACTGGAGAAGAGCATCAGCGGGAGCAGTCCGTCCAGGGACCGGCTGCTGCTCACTGTGGCATCGCTGTTCCTCGTCGCTCTCTCGATCACCTAGCACCTGCCCTCGGGAAGTCATCATGCCAGCGAGGCCTAGCGGAGACGATTGGTGGTTGTGGATGGATGAACAACTTTTAAGGACTAAATAGAAAACCGGAAAAAAAAAACCCAGAACAGTGCAGGTATTTGGATGGACGTGATAACACCAGGATACGGAATCCTAAGGCCTTCACCAACAGTGGAATGGACTTTACTGATCGATTTGCAAGTCAGCTCGAGCCATACCATCAGACAGCGTGTGTGTGTGTGTGTGTGTGTGTGTGTGTGTATGTCAGCATGCGAATGTGTTCACACACAGACTGTTTGCACACGAAGCCATGTCGCAACCCCCCTCTCTTCAATCTGATTGGCTGATATCTCCATTACTCGATCACTCTCAAGATAAACGATGAGCATTAACATTCACGTCAGCGTTGCTTGTGTGCGACAAAGATTTTTGTCTGTACAAACAAGGCTGAGCGGCACGATGGCGTCTCAATGTTAAACAGTACCTAAAGCTATTCATGCCTAATTCAAATCTGCCTCTATCTCTGGTCTCGAATCTAGCTTCGGTAAACCTGAAGGATCATCACGTGCGTACGAACAGGATCGCCAAACGCAGTCAGATTCAAATGGCCAACGGCTGCCAGAGCAACCTGATCCAACAGTGTTTGTCACGTGTTATAAGGCAGGGCTGGTCCTCAACCTTCAGAAGGGACATAAAACTTCTCGATACAAGTGCTGGCAAAGGTCTTCGTCAATTATTTGTTTGGCCATTTCATCTACGGCATAAAATCCTAAAGCAATACAGTTTTGAGATGTGTATTAAACAACGTGCAGTATGTATGTAGTAACAAGTCATTACGTAACCACCTAATTACCTAATCATTATCTTTGGTGTGAACACACATCATCTTTCCATTGAGGAAAAAACCTGTATCACCAAGCCCTTAGCAGACACTAATCCAGAGTTACAATTTTAGTTAAGCAGTAGAAGATTAAGGGCCTCACGTACATCCTTCTCAATGTTTAAATAGACTAATTATATGACCATAATGCTGGAAACAGTTCAGAACCTCGGGGCTTGGGACCAGAGCTAGGGGCACCCAGTGTATGCCCCAGTGGTTGTTTTTAATTTTCCATAAACACACCACCTGACCTTCACATGGCAAGCCCCGTCCTAGATTGAGCCTAGGCCCTCATCCACCGCCCATACAGCACTAGAACACATTGACAAAAAGTTTATTACAAGTTGTCAGTATAACAGACGAACACAGTCTGCCTTAAGTACTAACGCAAACAGTTCTGCTTTGTATGCATTTCCTAAACACATGAATTAATCATTTGCAGTCCAGCCTGGGAAAAGGATGGGAGTATTTAATAAGTGGAAGACAGTCTTGCAGCAATAATATTTTCTTTAGTGAATGAAGTTCTGGGATTTTGTGCATGAACAGGTCATCGTGAGTGCTGGATTCCTTCCCGACTTTATTTTAAGATATTAGTGTAGAAACGCTGGTTAAAGATTCATAAAACATACAAGGAGTTACTTTAATGATCACATGATTGGGTGGTTGCATAGTACACTTAGTTTACATGAGCACTAAATGATCTGGTGACTGCCAAATCAGATAGCCAGGTTACACTCACCGATCACTTTGAGATAGCGCCTGTTTCTGCACTCAGTTTCCGTTTTAAGTTCCACTTACCATATGGATGCATTTTGTAGTTCTACGAGTACAGACTGGAGTCCATCTGTTTCTCTACATACTTTGTTCGTCCCCTTTACTCTGTTCTTTAATGGTCAGGACCAGCTTTCCAGCAGATCAGGTACTGTTTGAGTGGTAGATCATTCTCAGCACTGCAGTCACACTGATGAAGGTGGCTGGACATTTTTGGCTGGTGGACTTTTTTTAACCTCAGTACAATCTCGAGTCCTCATGTATACCTAATAATGTTTGATAATATAATATATAATAATATCAGTGTTTTCAGTCTGCGTATGTCCTTCCACCACGGTTGCCAGGTCATCATATTCTAAAGACTTGTCATTTTGGCCTCTTTTTCCATCGACTTTAGCTTTTTGTTCTCGTTTGATCTGGCAACCACGGAATGAAAGGCAGGGAAACGGCTGTCGGACCCTTTGTGGAGACTCTGAAACGCAGTGTATACTTGAGAAAATGAATCATTTGAGTATTTAAAATAGTTTGAAGTTTGTGTGACAAATTTCCAGGAGGTCATTGGCTGGTTTCTGGTTATCGGGTTATTAAGTGCAGGTAAACGTATTCAGTGTCACGACCTGATCTGTGCTGGTCCTGTGCTGGTCCTGACCGTTAGAGAACAGAGTAAAGGAGCCTAAAGTATGTAGAGAAATGGATGGACTACAGTCTGTACCTGTAGAACTACAAAGTCCATCTATATGGTCAGTGGAACTTAAAGCAGGCAATGAGTGTGGAAACAAGGACGTTTACCTAACAGTGATCAGTGAGTGTACAAGTGTGCATGTAAATACTGTCCATTAAATTATTTTTCATCTACAGTACATGAAAGTGAGCAATCTGTGTGTGTCTGTGTGTGTGTGGTTGTGTGTCTTTCAAGCTGATTTTGGTGCTTGTAGAAAGCAGTAGGATAGGACGGCAATGCTCTCCACCTTCAGTAAGTCCTTTTCTCCACTGGACTGCATTCTTTGTACCGAGGCTTTCTCTTTACGGAAAGCTCGAACTGGAGACGGACACGCCTCCAGACTCATGTACATAAAAGACGGAACGATGATGGATTATTGGATTATCGGATTGGATGTTTCTCTGCACCGGTTCTCACAGGACCACGAGAGGCTGGGAACTGTGAGACGCCAAACTGGTTCAGACCAGTCTAGACTCTCCATCGCTTACTGCTCGGCTTGCGCGAGTCATAAACGCTTATCGGTAGTCGCCCTCGTAAACTGGCCTCGGTTCTCGGTGTGTTCCTACGGTCGGTGGCTTTTGGGGGAATAAGAGAAATGTCACCTACACGATTTAGCTATAGCTTTAGATTCCTCGGGCGTTCGGCTCAGATCAAGCGTAGTCCATGCAAATAAGTGCTTTGGGATATTCCATTTTTAATTCTTTACAGAGCAATGACGTTCTTTCTCTTTTTACATCTCGACTAGCACCTTATAGGTCTTGAGGCCGAGACCGGACCGTGACCCGGCGCTTCAGCTAGCACTGCGACCTGAACCCGACAGGCATTAGAGTCGAGGAATTCAGAATCACAGGATTGAAAGAACGCCTTTGGTTTGGACGCACTAGGTTTAACGCGCTAACTTGAACCTCGCCGACGTGTCTAACCGATCGTTTTGATATAGCGTCCAAGCCAGGCGAGTTTTGATTACTCCTAGACTTAGCAGGAACTCGTAGACGTTCACTCTGTACATTCTGCTACCTGTGGTTGACATGCTGTTTTAGGACCGAGAGTGAAACCCAGTGACGTGAATGAATGATCAAAGCGTTTTTACAAACTTGAAGCTAAATCGCTTTGTGTTTTCCTGTTGTGTACTTTAAATCTTTTTGTTTTTGGTTTGTCCAGTGCAGGCTTTTGTTTGGTTAAAGGTCTTGATTTGTGAACTTTAGAAGAGCTGTTTGGGCAAAAAGATGGGAATGCGTCACTTTTCAACTGTTGCACTTCAAAACTTAGACACGAGTGTGTGTGTGTGTGGTTGTTTGAAAGCTGTGTGTGTCTTTATAAAACCTAAATCGTGTGTGTGTGTGTGTCTGTCGGTATGCCATTGTCTGAGGCAAGAATTCGAACCCTGGTCTTGGATCTGCAGTGCATCTTGATAACAATGAAATGGCATGCAAAAGTGCATGGCACCCTCGCTCAAAAGAAGTGGGGCTGTGGTGCAGTGGTTAAGGTACTGGACTACTGACAACAAGGTTCAGAGTTCGAGTCCCAGCACTGCCACTGTTGGGCCCTTGAGTAAGGCCCTTAACCCACAATTATGTGCTGAATTCTTTAAATGTACAATGGGGACACATTTATATAAGACACATTTCTGCCAATTTGTACCAAACCATTAACAAAATCAACAAAGTTCAGAGACACACTAGTGGATCATGTGCTGGCTGAGCTTGGTCAGGGTCATGGGGCTGAAGATACTACCACCTTAAACACACAACTTTAGAGAGACAGAGGGAGAACATGCAATCTCCACTCAGATGAGACAGAGTCCGGATTGAGAATCGACCCAGGGATCTTCTACTTCATTTTTCGGTTGCTCCCATTAGGGGTCACCACAGTAGATCTGATCTGCACATTAGACCTGGATGCCCTTGCTGACCCGAACTTCCTTTGGGACTTGACACTCACACTGGGACAACAGAGAGACCAGGTAAACTAACACATGTATTTGGAATATGGGTGGAAACCGGAGTACCTGAAGAAAACCCACACATACGAGGGAGGACATGCAAATATCACTCAGGTGGAGTCAGTACAAGGAATCGGGGAATCGAACCAGGGATCTCTGGAGATGTGGACCACATGCGCCCTTAAACATATTTACTTGTGTTCCCTGCAAATTTGACCAGGGCTGCCTACACTTTTGCACAAGACTGTAGATTAAATGTGCCTGTAATCTCATATAGGGTGGCATGGTGGCACGTCGCGTGGTCGCCTCGCAGCTAAAGTGAGGTTCGATCCTGAGCTCCGCCTTTGTGGTGTTTGGATGTCCTTTCCGTGTCCATGTGGGTTTACTCTGGGTACTCTGGTTTCTTCCATCATTCCAAAGACATGTTAGGTGTTTCTAAAGTGCCCTGTGTGTGTGTGTCCGTGTCCTACGATGCCTGTCTAGGGTTGTTCCTGCCTTGTGCCCTGTGTCATCAGCTAGACACCGACTTCCCCTCGACCCTGACCAGGATTATGTGGAAAAGAAACTGAATGAATGACTGAATAATCTCGTGTATAACATAAATCCTATCAGGATGCACTGTAGATTCAAGACATGAAACGACTGCGTGTGTGTGCGTTCAATGTTTTTTCGCCGTGCATGTGTGTATGAGAGCGACTGTGTTGGTTAGAACAAACAACAAAAGCATTTATTAGTGTTGGGAACAACGATTGAAAATCATGTTTACTTTTGACTGGAATGAATTTACGGAACATGAAAACAAATAAAAGTGTAAAAGGTGCAAACCGTAACAAAGACGACAATAATAATCATGATAACAAAATGAAATGCCTCGGCCTGTTGTTTCTGAGAGGGCTGCATGCGTCCGAGTGAACTGCTTTGAATCCAAAATCTGAGTAACACTTTTAAATTATAATTTATAAAGGGTACAATTAACACGGGGTCCAATAAGGTTATTATCCTTAATAAAGAATTTAATTGTAAATCATGGTGGAAAATAAGTATTTAGTCAATAACAAAAGTTCAACTCAATACTGTAACATAACCTTTGTTGGAAATGACAGAGGTCAAATGTTTCCTGTAAGTCTTCACCAGGTTTGCACACACTGTAGCTGGTATTTTGGCCCATTCCTCCATGCAGATCTCCTCTAGAGCAGTGATGTTTTGGGGCAACATGGACTTTCACTCCCTCCCACAAATTTTCTATGGGGCTGAGGTCTGGAGACTGGCTAGGCCACTCCAGGACCCTTGAAATGGTTTTTACGGAGCCACTCCTTCGTTCCCCGAGCGGTGTGTTTTGGGATCATTGTCATGCTGGAAGACCCAGGTACGTTCCATGTTCAATGCTCTCACTGATGGAAGGAGGTTTTTGGCTTAAAATCTCACGATACATGGCCCCGTTCATTCTTCCCTAACACAGATCAGTCGTCCTGTCCCCTTTGCAGAAGAACAGCCCCAAAGCATGATGTTTCCACCCCCATGCTTCACAGTAGGTGTGGCGCAACTCAGCATTCTTCTTCCTCCAAACACGATGAGTTGAGTTTTTACCAAAAAGTTCTATTTTGGTTTCATCTGACCACATGATATTCTCCCAATCCTCTTTTGGATCATCCATATGCTCTCTGGCAAACTTCAGACGGGCCTGGACATGTACTGGCTTAAGCAGGGGGGCACGCCTGGCACACTCTCGGCGTAGTGTGTTACTGATGGTAGCCTTTGTTACTTTGGTCCCAGCTCTCTGCGGGTCATTCATCAGGTCTCTCCGTGTAGTTCTGGGATTTTGGAATAACATAGTACGAGAACCGTGTGGGACATACGGGACAATTGTGGATTACTTACTATTTTTGGCTGTAAGCTGACCCCAAGTGCGATCTGGACGTTGTCCGACCACCTTATTATATACCGTACTCGTACTTTGCAGTGCTATAAGGAAAACAGTCCACCTACTAAAAATGTCCATCTTGTGAGCACTGATGACGGATTAGAAGATGACTAGAGTCTAATAGTGTGCAGCGAGTGAACAGTGTTTTAAATCTCCAGCAGCACTGCTGTGTCTGCTCCAGTCTCCGTACTATGTTGTGTATTATGTTCAGTAAAGCTTGTTGTGAATGAGAGTCGAAAACCGATTGATTTGAACTGGAATGGCTTATGGGTCTCTGGTGTCCAGGTGAGATGCTTCAAATGCAGAAGGCCGGTTTAATGCATCAACGTGGAGGATCTCCATCGGCGTCAGTTCATCAGATTTGAGAGATGAAGAAAGAGAAAACTCTGGTGTGCTTGCAGGCATTTTTACACTAAAGTCATGCGATCTGATGTTCACCCCATTAAGAAATGTTTGTCAATACGTATCTTTCCTTGACTTCTTCGCACTGGTCTTGGTGTGTCCCACAATGTCGGCTTGATTCAGAAAGGATGACGTCATGGGTGTGTAGCTTTTTGTCTTAGAAAAGGATGAACAATATTTTTCTTGCTTTCCGCAACTTTTTCCGCTATTAAAACAGGCTGCAGTTGGAAGGACATTGATCGATTCCAATCATGCATTGACAGGAAACATGTACAGCACATGACCAGGTTTATTATTAACGCTTACCGGAGTTGAACGTGTAGGATCGCACCAATGGCTCAGCCAATAGGAAGCCACCTGGGCGGAGCTTTGCTTATTCACGTCAATGCTCAGCAACATGAACTAATAGGATAAACTAATCTCTGGTGTCGGCTCCAATCCAGAGCCACGCACTCCAGTGCTGAAATTCTATAAGGGTAGTTTGTGTGCCTCGGCTCAACATGATGAGGAGCTTAAGGATGCTGGTCTGAAACAGTGCTGTTGCGAGATATGACGAAATGCTAGAGCTGCGCTATTGAATTAGAGATGATGTCCAAGAAACTGGCCTGTTATGAGAAAAGAACTCACGGGTTCAACAGTCTGTGTAGAGTACTGTGCAAAAGTCTTATACCTCCACTAGATCATTACTACTATTACTAGACCACCACTTATTTCTCAGTCTTTATTAGGATACAACCAGAAAATACAGGAAATTTGTACGTAGTATTAAAAAACTGAAAACAAATCTCAAAAAAGCTTCTGTAGGCTACAGTGGAAGTATTTGGTGTGAGCAATGGCAGCTTCATTGGCGTGCCAAGTTCTACAGGCTGAAGAAGCTTGGTCAGAGATGGTCTTTTTGGAAGCAGCCAAGAAACCACTTTTTCAGAAAGGGAACAGGGTGAGAAGGTTGAGATGCTAAAGCTCGCAAGATTGGAATGATGAGCATTACAGAGTGACGAATCCAAGTTTGAAATTGTTGACAATATGTTATATTCGACCATTATATCATTGCTAATCTAATGGTGGCCTGAGACCTTTGCACAGCGCTGTAACTCTTAACCTTCTACTGTCTAGACGAGTCTGAGGTGAAGCCTGTTGTTTCTTTACACCTAGGTGCTTCAATTAGACTGCATTACATACCTATGGGATTGCTGGTTGATTCCGTCTCTCTTATTTTCCTTATTGGCTGCAGATGGACGCCTGATGTGCCCAGTGAGGGTATTCAGAGGAAAATACTGTCTGCCTTGTCCTCCGGCAAATCAGATGGACGCTGCTGCTTATCTTTTGCGAGGAACAAGCCCTTTATTACAGACTAATCTCAGCTCAGGAGCACTTTGGTCTTTGTGTTGTTTGTCTCTGTTTGCTGTTGGGTTGCATGATAACCATCAAGTAATGTTTGGACGCCCATTTTGGGAGTAAGGTTGGACAGCTCGGTGACTCTCAAGTGGAATCGTCTAAGGAGCAACAGCACCATAGACTGCAGCGACATGTAGTGAGATCAGTAGCTACAATTTATCATAAATAGATGACATTAATATAGACAGTATACAGTGGTACCTCGGTTCTAGACTTGTTTTGACTAGAAAAAAATTCTCGTTTCGTGTCGTTTGCTAGGTAGTCGGCGCACTTGCTTAAACCTGTAGGCTTCCTAGCGTCCTGAGTTCACCAATAGAAGTAAGTGTTTTGCTTTCAGTTTTCACTTTCAGTCCATTACTCACTGAATTACATAGGATTTTTCAACACTATCATAAAATAAGCTTTTACTCGTTAAACTCGCAGGTTAATGTTACATTTACCTTATGATTTGTGCATTTGGATCTTCATGATCTTTTGTGTGCATTCTGGCAGAGTCTAGAAAGAAAGGGAAGGAAGGAAAACAAAACTGCACTCCAGTCACACCAACAACAAACCAGCAATGCATTTTAGAGATGCCAAGAATGTCCTTGGGAGCAGAGCTTTAGAAATCTGTCCTTTACTATCAGTCCAAGCAAAGAGATGCAATCTCTCTTTCTCTCTCTCTCTCTCTCTCTCTCTCTCTCTCTCTCTCTCTCTCTCTATTATCACAGTACAGATAATCTGTGTTAAGCTTCACAAGCTTAAAGATTACATCACTTACTAAAAAGCCTATCTGATGCCACTAGGCCACTTGTATCTAATCTCACCTTTACATTCACAATAAGGGTAAGAAACCACACAATGCCTTTTTTAATCATTTCATTCATTTTACCTCAGTATACTCACACTTTATCCTAGTCAGGGTCAAAGGCGGGGGTCCGGAGCCCATGCCGGGAATTCATGGGTCGAAGGTGAACACATTCTGGATCATCCGCCTCATCGTTCAGGGCTTGAAAGGGGTCATTATTGCAGTGCCAGGGGACACCCAACACTCCCTCGTCTGGCCTCTCCTACCTCTGACACCAATTATGTCTCTGTGTGTTGCCTGACCTGGCTGGGAGTCTCTAGCGGGACTCGAACCCAGGTTACAGTGTTGGCAGGGTTGTGATGTAAAGTCACCCTAAAGAAATCAGAAAAGCCTTAGAAGTACGAGCTACTTTTTTAGTTGGATATCCTGCTATTTGGCAGCTCAAATAAGCAACTATACTTTGGAAACGAGCCCAAAAACCTGCAGCGCTCAGTTACCAATACTTGCAAATGACGTTCTGGAAAAATATGCCAGAACGCAATTGGAATAAGCAGACTTGGCAAATAGCTGCTTCTGGGATGTTTGTGTGCATGTGCAGACTGAGAAAACCGATTGTAATCAGAGTGAAGGTATACATGCTGTGAGAAATCTGATTACTGGGATAAATTCCAGCTCTCTGTATCAGATTCATTAATCCAATCTAAGAAATCAGAGTATGCTGTTTACATGACCACATGAGGAACTACAGAAATCTGATTATGACTGGACTAAAGTGCACGTGAAGGTACCAAGCAGGTAAAAAAAAAAAAAACATTACAAAAAATGATTTATAAATGCTTTTGAAATTAAAATAAATGCACGTTTTTGAAGGAAGACAGAATGTGTTTGGTAGAATATGTAAATATAACAAGACATTTATACATAGTATATATTTAATGTTTTTATTCCCACTTATCCTGGTCAGGCTTAGAGGGATGAGGGGTCTGCTCCTTAGAACACAGGGCAGAGGAGTAAGCATGCCCTGGCTGGGACGGTACTCCATCACTGCTGCAGCACCAGGTGATGATTGCCTGACCGGCCTCTTCCCTGAGGCCCAGCCAATTAGGCTGTAATGTGTAATGTTCAACCAGGCTTGAAGCCCCTGCCAGGATTCAAACCTGGGTCACCGCAGTTGTGGGATAGCAGGTTAGGCTGAGGCACCTCCCAGGCCCCATGACCATATCATCTAGAACGACATGGTCAGGGACACTTCAAGGCCTCTCCGTGAGGCTTAACTGGCTCGTGCCTATAGCAGACATACAGCAGACATAACATCTCTACGAGATTACAGTGATTCATGTCAGTTTTGCCCCGAGCCAAGAGTGAAGCCTTCAAATTACAGCTGTACAGAGCAGAGCAGACGTCGTGGAACAGAATCCTAATTGTTTGATTCCTCTCTTGAATCTTCAATCGGTTTATCCTGCAGATTCTCAGTGGGTAGGCAATCATGAAACTTTCCACTCGCTAATTTCTCGCAAGTGCTGGCAGGGTGCTGTGGCGTTTTCAAAGCCGCAAATTGTGAGTAATCCGTCTGCGAGCGGCAGGGAACAAAAATGGCGAGAAACAGCTCTGCAGTCTGCTGACCAGACGCAGACTTCAATAAAGCCCATCATTTAGTTAGAGGCTAGAACTAATGAGTAATATTCCCCACTTCAAACAACGCGGACAGTGATCCCAAAATTTCAGGTCTGTAAAGCGTAAGAAAGGGCCGATGTTCAGAGGATGGTTTGCTGAGTGACTCAAATGACTGTGGGTGAATCTAAAAATGTTTTCTGTTTTGATCTACACATAAAATTGGCATTAACCATTTCTGCAGTGTCTGTATTGTTTGGGCCATGTGCATCATGCATTATGTAGACAATGCCTCCAAATGCACTCATTGACAAAAAATAACGTAAGCAGATAGAGATGTTGGATTGCTATACACTGGAACAGTATCGTTTTTAGCGATGAAGCCAGGTTCTGTTTGGGATCGATTATGGAGGCCTCATGGTGAGCGTTCGATCCTGCCTTTGCTGCCACGCTGCCCCAACTGCTAGAGTGATGATCTGGGGAACCATCACATACGGCAGTCACTCCTAGTAGTGATACGAGGGACACTGACAGCTCAGCGGCAAATGTTCTGGAGAATACCATACGGAATCTGTATGCCTCCATAGCCAACCATATCTCATCTTGTATCCAGGCTAGAGGTAGCCCAACGGGGTACTAGAGCCTAGTTTTCCCAATAAACTTATCCTTTCACTCTAATATTGTAATCACTGATATGTATCATCACTACATTCACACACAGAGTTTCATTCAACTCCTAGGCGAGTTATTTTTTTCTTTTTCCAATGACTGTATCTGCGTTATTATTTTTAGTCAATGAGTGTATATATATTTACCCTGTTTTAACTTCAGCTGGTCAGAGTCATGGAGGGGTCTGAAGCCTAACCACTGCTTGCGGGAAGCCTGACCCAGCCAGAAGGCACCACCAGGACACAAACCCCAGGTCATTATAGCTAGCAAACGCCCTTTGTTTTCAGCGAATAATGACTTGATACCATCTGATTGAGGTGTGATGACATCGCTTGCTCACCACTGCCATTCTCATAGTAAAGCCTATGAATCATTCACCTAGCACAGATCACATACAGGTCGTTGGAGACCAACGTGAGTCGTGATGCCATCACTAGTGTCTTGCAGATAGTGTTCTGCAGATAGTAGGTGCTGTGTGTGAGTCAGAGCCATTGGTTCATGAGTGTACACTAGTCCCAGACCCCCGAACGTGATTCATCAGCGTATCACAGAGAGGGCAGAAGGGGCAGTGGAAGCGCTCTGTTTATCAATGAACAGGTCCTTGCTAGATTATCTCTGCCTAATTAATTAACTAACCTTAAATCTCGAAGGGAATCGAACCTGTGACTGTGTTCTAATGAGGTTCATGTTCGACTTGGATGCCACTGTATGCCGGTCAATGTATGAATAATTTGTGTGCCAGTGTTTGAATTAAGGGTATTTAAGTTCTGTGGGATAATGCTGGGGGTCAGACCAGAAACTGGATTCACAAAAGCTTTCTTAAAAGATAAACACTTAGAAGTTCAGCAGAATGTTCTTGAATGCAATTCATGACAAAACTTAAAAAGTTCTCAAATATTATCTTAAGGACATCTTAGCTATTTCTTTAAGATTATGTTAAGAAAAACATTTGTTTTCTTATGTAGGCTGTTACATTTTACAGCTTACAATATATGGCCGAGAGACATTTTGAATTTATCTACTGCTATTTCAGAGGACAGCAACATGGAGGCAAACCATCAAACCAAACATTCAAAACAATTAGCAAGCAAGAAATAGAGGTGATGGTGGAAGAAATAGCCAACAGGAAAAAAATTGGGAAGTAGTATTAGCCTTATTTCCAATAATTAGATGCTTACCTTGTCAACACTTTCAGCCTAAGAATTATGAGGCTATCGTAAGGTTAAGAAAACTTACACAACATAATGTTTTCAAGAATACCACTTGTTCTTAAGACTGTAGTTAAGAGAAACACAAATTTAAGAAGCTTTTCTTTCTTAAGTCACTTTCGTAAATCCATCCCAGATTTACACCCCGCTTCCCCATTAGCATATCCTTACTTTCTATTAGAAATACCTTGGTACCTCGGTTCTCGTCATTAATTTGTTCCAGAAGGCTTGTTGAAAACCGAAAACGACGAGTACAGAGCAAATTCTTCCCATAAGAAATAATGTCACTTGAATCATGAATCGAGTCGCTCGGCTCGGCTCGGCTCATACAAGTTGAAGCAAGTGCGCCGAGTACTGAATAAATGACGAGAACCGAGACACATTTTTCTAGTCAAAATGCTCAGAGAACCAAATTCGACGAGTTCCAAGGTGGTCAAGAACCAAGGTTCCACTGTATAGCAAAAATCCTCAGTTGTTTTATGTGACGACTAGCATCAAAGTATGAAATGGGAACAACAGAAAGGTTATGAGCAGGCCTTGGTTATTCTGTTATAAACCTTGTTACAATCGTGGCGGTTCTTGTACGTGAGGTTTGTACACTTGGAGCTGAACAATCACTTTATAGTTCTCCTAGACAGACCTAGCAGGCTTTGTGGCACAGTTAGCAATTTAGCTGTGTGACTAACTTCAAGTTTGAACAAAACCCTTGTTGTGCTCATAAATGTCATTAAACTTGACAAAACCAGTTTTAAGGCAGTAAATCAGGTCCTGTGTGGTGTTTTGAATGTGGGGAGTCTGTAACTTGCCAGCCTAGCACGCTAACTCAGCACACACAAAGCGCATAAATCACAGGAGTAAACAGTCACACCTGCTAACTCAGCTTCCACACTGACTGTCAACATTTTTTGATAGGATCACTTAGTTTGGATGATTCGTATGAAGTCTTAAGCCGGCACTCTGCTGAAATGACTCTGCTTTGAATTGGCAATAGATCATGTGGTGCGGTTAGCAACTTAGGCCTGACTAACCAAGTTTGAATATATTCTAGTGCTGTTGTACCCTCATAAATGTAATTCAACTTCAAATCAATGTTAGAGGGTAATAAATCAAGTCTGATGGGGAATTTAGTATAATGGGAATCTGTCACATGCCAACCTAGCAAGCTGACTCGGCGCATGTAAACAGTACGAGGTGCTACAGGAAAGCTACACAAATTAATTCAGCTAACACACCGACTGTGAACAATTTTAATGTTTTTGATGGAATAATTTAAAGTCAGTCAGGATGATTTATATACACTCACCGACCACTTTATTAGGTACACCTGTTCAAGTGCTTGTTAACCCAGATATCTAATTAGCCAATAGCATGTCAGCAACTCGATGCAGTTAGGCATGTAGGCACAGTCATAGCAACAGAATGAGAAGAAATGGGATTTGAGTGACTTTGGAAGTGGCGTGGTGGTTGGTGCTAGAGGGGGTGGTCTGAGTATTTCAGAAACTGCTGATCTAGTGGGATTTTTACGCACAGCGCCATCTCTAGGGTTTACGGAGAATGGTCCGAAAAAGAGAAAATGTCTAGTAAGGGCAGGTCTCTGGACAAAAATGGCTTGTTGATGCCAGAAAGGCAGCAGTAACTCAAATCACCACTCATTTCAACCGAGATATGAAGAAGAGCATCTCTGACTGCACAACATATCAAACCTTGAAGCAGAAGGGCTACAGCAAAACAAGACCACAACGAGTGCCACTACTGTCAGCTAAGAAAAGGCAATTGAGGCTACAATTCGCATGGGCTCACCAAAACTGGACGATAGAAGATTGGAAAAACGTTGCCTGGTCTGAGTCTCAATTTCTGCTGCGACATTCAGATGGTCTGCTCAGAATTTGGACTCATAAATACCAACTGAACATCGTGTAAATACCACAGTCGGCCGGAGTATTGTTGCTGACCATGTGCATCCCTTTATGACCACAATGGCTATTTCCAGCAGATAACACGCCATGTCACAAAGCTCAAATCATCTCAAACTGGCTTCTTGAACATGACAATGGGCTCACTGTACTCAGACGTCCTCCACAGTCAATGGATCTTAATCCAACAGAGCACCTTTGGGACGAGGTGTAACGGGAGATTCACATCACATCTCTGAGGAAGATTTCCAGAACCTTCTTGAATCTAAGCCATGAAGAATTAAGGCAGTTCTGAAGGAACACCTTGCTGGTCCCAATCCGTAGTAGCTGGTAGCTGGTTTTAGTTGGCAACTTAGATTAGTAATGCACTTACTGGGATGTTTTAGAATCCATATATTGGTGGAACTGGAGAACCCAGGGCCATTTAAACACAAGCAGGAGGTGAACTTGGGTTCCTAGAGCTGTTTGCCACACCAACAAACGTTGCTGCAAATAAATGTAAATGTTTTCCACTTCTTCAGAAGTGTCTTGGCTAGCTGGAAAAAAACTAATAAACACAAGCAACTGAAGTTACATCATCTAAATATGAGTCGTGTTTTTATGAATTATTTATTAATTTCTTATTGTTACAAAGCGCATTATTTGCCACTTACTCTTATTAACGGAACATTGCATCAGATCAGTTCTGCCTTCTGTCTTCACTCTGCACTCATGTTGACTCAATCCCTTGGGCTCAAGGACTCATCTTCCTTGCTCCACTTGATCTGATAAAGTGCTGAGACCCTTAAGGTGATTTGTTTGTGTGTAATGGGGGGGGAGGGCGAGTCCACAAGGGCATATTAAATTGGATTGGAATGGGAGCAGAGTCTCATTTGCTGTGCGAGTCGGTACAAGTATCTCGAATCCCTCAGAATAATCAGCAAAAGTGAGTCTCACTTTGTCAGGATTGGGCTCATTTTATTCCAACCAAGTGCACAGGCTAAGAAAAGGATTCGGGAAGCGTGGTCAAATTACGTTTGGTTGATTTTCTATGATCCTAGTTCAGTTTGTAAAGTTTTAAAGCGCACACGTAAAAGTTTAGGCAATTCTCCAGACATGGCTGATGAGTTACCAAATGATGTAATGTATGTATATATACATTCAGATGATGCTGCTAGCCCACTACCATGGTCCCAGAGGGCTCTGGACCCACACATGACCAGAATAATGCTGGGGTAAAACAAGAAGATAAAATGAAATTAACTAAGAAATATGTGTTTATAGCACAATGGTCTGAAGCAGTGGTTCCCAACCTTTTGGCCTTGGAGCCCCCCTTACGAGTATCTAGAAAAGCTGCGCCCATCCAACCCGCACCCACAAATTATCCAAAGAATAAAGTGATTCATTGCAAATCTTTGTTGGCAAAAATGAACATAAATTATAGCCATTTTGTCCATTTATATTGGGTTTTTATAGCTCTTTTTCTTTTTTGATCCTTTTCTCTTTTCAAGACAGCTAAAAATCAAACATTAGCTTATTAACTATCTTTTTAAGAAATTTGATATAGTTATTATACACTTGGGGAGTGTGATATTTTCATTTCAATTTTCATTTCTATTCACTAGCAAATTGTTTTTTGACAAACTTACCTCAGAGCACCTCAGAGCAGACAAAGCCTCATCCACCCCCTGAGATGTCCATGGGTCTAAAGCATTTATCCCACCGTGCTGTGACCTGGGTTTGAGTCCCTGCAGAGTCTTCAGGAGTCATGCAGATATGATTTGCTGTACCTGAGGGAAGTAAGGACGGACGGATGGATGGATCACCCCCGATGCTGCAACAGCGACCCCGACCCAGCCTTGTAATGGACTGGGTCACCAGAATGAGCAACAGCACTCTGTGACTTCCAGAGGTAAGTAAGCATACTTTCACAATGAACTCAAATAGCTGTAGGTTAGTAGAT
This sequence comes from Ancistrus triradiatus, assembly GCA_025084515.1. Classification (NCBI taxonomy): domain Eukaryota; kingdom Metazoa; phylum Chordata; class Actinopteri; order Siluriformes; family Loricariidae; genus Ancistrus; species Ancistrus triradiatus. The sequence continues at coordinate 1,180,305 of JAJAGP010000002.1, read as the reverse complement.
TCACGTTATTTATGTCATATATTTATTATTATTATTAGGAAATTGGCGCGCACATCTCCATTTACTTCCAAGCTGCAATTCTCCGTACGACCAGCAGAGGTCTCAGTTTGTTCAGCGCCTATAAAGGCCCGCTTTCTACCCGTGTCTGTTTTGCTTAAGCCACAATAGGACTAAATCCTCTAACAATGGCTGTTGTGTAAGAAGGCGAGCAGTAATAGATTACAGAGTGTAGATTTAGCGGGTTATGATATAATCTCCTGAAACAGGCAGGAGTGCTACTCCAATACACATGGCACACACTGTTCCTGTGATGTATCGCCTGGCCCCCCAAAAAATAATGAATAATGAGAAATTGTTATGCAAACGAATTCGGAGAAATGTTGTCAAATCTGTTCAAGTGCTGAGTAATCCACTGGCTTTAATATTCATGTGAGGGTCGATGCTTGACGCTTTGTAAAACCAGGCACACGTGTGGACTTCTGAGATGTTTGTTGCTGGCTCTGAAAATGGATTGAATTTGTTGACTGACACAACCTTATCCCTCAAATAACAATATGTACAAAGCGCAAGATCAGATCAGGCCGAGGCAGATAGCTCAGGTGTCCTTGACAGAGATAAATAGCTGTATCTCTGCTGACGGACGCTGAATTTGCTTTCCAGCTCAAGTGCATTTAACCCTGTTCTCCAAATATTCTCCAAATGTTTTGGTACACGCCTCGCAACGTTTGCAGACGTTCACCTCATAAATCGGAGCAGTCTGAGTTCACCTGATGTGCACATTTAATCTCTGGGAAGCTGCCAGGCTAAGTAGCTTGGCAGGGCGATGTGTTGTTGTTGAGCTAACGAGTCGTAGCACGCTATTCCCTGATTTAAGCACAGATAACCAGGCTCATACAAGCTTTTCAAGGAAGTGACACGTCTTACGCGGATTTGGATTCTACAGAAGTGAAGTTCAGTCCTAATGAGTTTTACAGTTTATTTTGCTGCTCTAACGCACTGAACCAAATCGAGCACGCTCAGGTAGAAACTGGTTCGGGAACAGAGTTCCCCTGTATATTGTGTAACACTGTGGTTTCCAGGTTTTACTTACTGACACTAAGCCACCCATCAAACATTGGTGGTTCAGTAAGGAAACAACATCAGCTGCAAGACACAAAAACAAATTGGAAGTGTTGAAAATACTAAGCTAAGCTATGTTTCTTGCTAGCATTTTTATGCCGTTTTTAAATTAAGGTGTTTATTATTAAGGGAGAAAAAAATCCAAACCTACATGGCCCTGTGTGAAAAAGTGATTGCCCCCTCACCCCCTTGTTAAAACATAACTATGGTTCATCACACCTGAGTTCACTGTCTCTAGCCACACCCAGGCCTGATTATTGCCACACCTTTTCACAATCAGGACATCACTTAAATAGGACCTGCCTGACAAAGTGAAGTACACCAAAAGATCCTTAAAAGCTACAGATCATGCAGAGATTCAAAGGAATTCAGATCTATCAGTCTGGAAAGGGTCATAAAGCCATTTCTAAAGCTTTGGGACTCCAGCAAACCACAGTGAGAGCCATTATCCACAAATGGAGAAGACATGGAACAGTGGTGAACCTTCCCAGGAGTGGCCGGCCGACCAAAATTACCCCAAGAGCGCAGCGACGACTCATCCAAGAGGTCACAAAAGACCCCACAACAACATCCAAAGAACTCCAGGCCTCATTTGGCTCAGTTAAGGTCAGTGTTCATGCCTCCACCATAAGAAAGAGGCTGGGCAAAAATGGCCTGCATGGCAGAGTTTCAAGACGAAAACCACTGCTGAGCAAAAAGAACACTAAAGCTCGTCTCAATTTTTCCAGAACACACCTTGATGATCCTCAAGACTTTTGGGAAAAACATTCTGTAGACTGACCATACAAAAGTTGAACTCTTTGGAAGGTGTGTCCCATTACATCTGGTGTAAAAGTAACACAGCATTTCAGAAAAAGAACATTATAGCAGCAGTAAAATATGGGGGTGGTAGTGTGATGGTCTGGGGCTGTTTTGCTGCTTCAGGACCTGGAAGACTTGCTGTGATAAATGGAACTATGAATTCTGCTGTCTACCAAACAATCCTGAAGGAGAATGTCCGGTCATCTGTTGGTGACCTCAAGCTGAAACGAACTTGGGTTCTGCTGCAGGAAAATGATCCAAAACACACCAGCAAGTCCAGCTCTGAATGGCTGAAGAAAAACAAAATGAAGACTTTGGAGTGGCCTAGTCATAGTCCTGAGCTGAATCCTATTGGGATGCTGTGGCATGACCTTAAAAAGGCCGTTCATGCTGGAAAACCCTCCAGTGTGGCTGAATTACAACAATTCTGCAAAGATGTGGCCAAAATTCCTCCACAATGCTGTAAAAGACTCACTGCAGGTTGGTTGCAGTTGTTGCTGCTAAGGGTGGCCCAACCAGTTATTAGGTTTAGGTTCAAGTAGGCTCATTCCTTCTTGGTTGTGTGCAGCCAGCGAAGTATGTTTATACATTCCTTCCGGAACCAATTAAGTTTGAATTCTGAGGTTCCACTGTACTTTATCTATGGGTTTCTTAGATGAAGTAATCATAATGAATAGTCACCTTATGGTATGGAGTATTCTTTCCTTTCACGCAGGGTACAGACCATACAGAGACACAAGATGTTCAGAGAAGACGTGAGGCGACAACATGGGTGAGTTCTTCAACGTCAGATCGCTCCTGTCTGCAATAACACCCTCTAAACATTCGCTACACAGGTGAGTGTTCTGTTTTTTGATCACCCTGTTGTACTCTATACACCCAATTCCCATATGCACCATGAGTTTAGTGTTGAACACGTTTATTAGACCTCTGTCTTTAATTCATCTGTGTATTATCTGTAATGGCGATATGCGGATCAGCAGTTGGGTTATGCCATCCATTCGTGATCAAAAGAGCTTCATCAGTAGTGTCATCTTTTTGGTCCTGATAAAGCCTGACCTTATGTTTGTTGAATTTTCAGAGGAAGTCCCCACACTTCCTCCTCCTCCTCCATCATCTCTCAGCTCTGTTGAACCGGGGCTCCTGAGTTAGTGGGGTTTCCGCCTTGACTCAGATAGGGAATCTGTTATTAGAGCCTGAAGTGTGCACTTGGTCCGTCCACTCGCCCATATGGCCCAATCCGAAATAGCTCCGTAGCATGACTATGCGAGAACTCATTAGCAAGCATCAGTTCCCCCGGAATAGCTTCTCATGTGGCTATGGCGGGTTGCGTGGAAAGTGAGAGCACACTTAGCAAAAGGATGCTTCCTTTATTCACCTCGCAGCCTAATGAATACTCATTAAAGGCTTCGTTACTCGGCAGAAACAACTCCTGCAGGTCATAAAACGCTCCGGGTTTCGTGCTGCGGCCTGTGGTGAATGACTGTGGTTTCGCAGGCCTGCGCGAGGAGAACGTCGAGGGGTCGGTGAGGACAAGGAGCTAATCCAGTACTAATGATATTAATAACATTTGTCACCACTGACAGCATCGTATTTTCAGGCTTCTTTCATCGGCAGCATTCCAGCCCCATCTTTTCCGGACTAAATTCAGGCTAGCATGTGTGCTATCACTCATTCGGCTTGGCTATATTCAGCCAAGGCCTGTACTGACACAGTTTTACTGCACTCAAGGCTAAATCACAGGCCTACTACCATTCATTTATTTGTTTTATTTCATTTCCGATCCTTCCTACTGCGCTCCCTTCTCCAAGTCGTCATTTTTACACTGCGTTCCACACGCTGTCTGACTAGCTCTATCACTCACGCCTATATTTAGCTATAATCTATTTCAATGACTGCTTCTGTACGGAACTCGGCAGATGCAAGTGTGTCACGGCTATAAGAAATATCACTCCTTACTTATCTGCTCTTCGTTTCTGTTATTTTAAATATGCAGCCCTTTGGTATTTATAGTGCCTTATCGTCTAAGTAGGCCAAATGGTGTTGATCAACCAGTTTAAGATTAGTTTGGTGTTTGCCCTACACTTAAAGTTATAATATAACATTTACTGCACTTCGCAGACACCATAATCCAGGGCAGCTTACAACTGATACAGTCATAATGTACAAAACAAACAACTGAAGGATAAGCGCCATCTCAAGGTCTCACAGTGGCAGGTTTTTTTCAAAGCCAAGGTTTTACCAAGCCAGAATCACCAATCGTCTACCACCCTAATACCCTATATCTAATCTACTTACAGACCTACAAAGAACATGCCAAATTCCACACAGACCATACTGGAGCCCAGAATCAAACCTGTGCCTGTGTGGAAGCAACTACACCTACAATAAATACTCCTCAGTAGAAGGTTTGCATGCCTATAAGGCTGGTCTGTTTCCATTAAATCATGCAGCTTCTCCTGTGCCTATCAGAAAGTGACTGATATCCAATCTTCTCCTGATATGGAAATAACTGGCTGTAGCCAGCAAGCACCAATAGCTAGGGTGTCCATGGTTTGTGGCTGGACGAAGAATTCATTTACTCACCCAGGCACAGTTTATCTAGGAGCTCATAACAAACACGAGCTGCTATCAAAATCTTTAACCTGTGAAAACCTGTTTTACCTGAGCCTGGCTGTGACAGTGGAACAAAGCTCATCCTTATCAGAGGCAACAAAACCTACTGATAATAAAAAGTTACTGGAAAAACTGCAAAATAGTTTGGTTTATCTGGCTGTTTTTATTGCTAAAGCCCATGCATCTTTGTTTTTCATGCCAGTAGCAAAAATATTTATAGCAGGTCAAGCATGTGTACAAAAAAGTGAGTCACATTTACCTTTAGCAACGTATTGCTGGACAGTATATTGGACAGCTGTGGGAATGGAGCATGAAACGAGTTTGAGTTTCTGGCCGGCTGCAGAACACATGTAAGGTAATGTGGGCAGACTAAACGCAAGTATAGTTTATTTAAAAATAAGCTGAAATTAGGATCACCAATGCACCCAGTTAGTGGATCAGCAGGCTCAAGGCACTGGTGGAAACCTTACTTAATTATATTACATTCTCATTTACAGCTGTCCACAGAAAGCCTCTTACCTTTTTATTGAATGTGCAAGTACAATCACAGTCCTTGCTTTTCACCTTGAGTTGGCGAGTGCAGGTGTTTTAAGACAGTCCGAGCATTTCGGACAGCCAGGGAGAGTTCATTCCACCCCATGTTTACCAGTAAAGTGCTTGTAAAGACACTTGTCTTCTTTTACCTTGAGTTGGTGGATTCAGGTGTTGTTTTAAGACAGTGAGAGCCATTTGGACAGCCAGGGGAGATCATTCCACCCCATTTTCACCAGTAAAGGATCTTGACGTTGGTGTTTTAAGAGAGTGGGGGTCATTCGGCCAGCAACGTAGAGTTCACTCCACAGCATATTTACCAGTAAAGGGTCTTGACCTTGGTGTTTTAAGACAGTGAGAGCCATTTGGACTGCCAGGGGGAGTTCATTTCACCCCATTTTCACCAGTAAAGGGTCTTGACCTTGGTGTTCTAAGACAATGAGAGCCATTCGAATCATCTGGGGGCGATCACTGCAGCTCATTTACACCAGTAAAGTGTCTTGACCTTGATGGTTTAAGACAGTGGGAGGAATTCAGACAGCCAAGGAGAGTTCATTCCACCCATGTTTACCAGTAAAGTGTCTTGTTGTTGGTGTTTTAAGACAGTGAGAGCCATTTGGACAGGTAGGGGGAGATCATTCCACCCCATATTTACCAGTAAAGTGTCTTGATCTTGGTGTTTCAAGATAGTGGGAGGGATTCAGACAGCCAGTGAGAGTTCTTTCCACCCAAATTTACCAGTAAAGTATCTTGTTGTTGGTGTTTTAAGACCGTGAAAGCCATTCGGACAGCCAGGGGAGATCACTCCACCCAAAATTTTCACCAGTACAGGGTCTTGACATTGGTGTTTTAAGACAATGAGAGCCATTTGGACCACCGGGGGAGTTCATTTCACCCCATGTTCACCAGTAAAGGGTCTTGACCTTGGTGTTTTAAGACAGTGAGAGCCATTTGGACCGCCAGGGGGAGTTCATTTCACCCCATTTTCACCAGTAAAGTGTCTTGACCTTGGTGTTCTTAGACAATGAGAGCCATTCGAATCATCTGGGGGCGATCACTCCAGCTCATTTTCACCATTAAAGTGTCTTGACCTTGGTGTTTCAAGACAGTGGGAGGAATTCAGACAGCCAGGGAGAGTTCTTTCCACCCAAATTTACCAGTAAAGTGTCTTCTTGTTGGTGTTTTAAGACAGTGAGAGCCATTTGGACCTCTGGGGGAGTTAATTTCACCCCATGTTGACCAGTAAAGGGTTTTGATGTTGGTGTTTTAAGATAGTGAAAGCCATTCGGGTAGCCAGGGGAGATCACTGCACCCAAAATTTTCACCAGTAGAAGGTGTTTTAAGATTGGTGTTTTAAGACAGTGAGAGCCATTCGGACCACTGGGGGGAGTTTATTTCAGCCCATGTTCACCAGTAAAGGGTCTTGACCTTGGTGTTTTATGCCAGTGAGAGCCATTCGGACCACCAGGGGGAGTTTATTTCAGCCCATGTTCACCAGTAGAGGGTTTTGATGTTGGTGTTCTAAGACAGTGAGAGCCATTTGTACAGCCAGGGGAGATCATTCCACCCCATATTTACCAGTAAAGTGTCTTGACCTTGGTGTTTCAAGACAGTGGGAGGAAGTCAGACAGCCAGGGAGAGTTCTTTCCACCCAAATTTACCAGTAAAGTGTCTTGTTGTTGGTGTTTTAAGACAGTGAGAGCCATTCGGACAGCCAGGGGAGATCATTCCACCCCATATTAGCCAGTAAAGGGTCTTTATGCTTTTGTTGATGCTTTTTACTTTGAGTTAGTGGGTTCAGTTGGCATTTTAGGACAGTGCAAGCCACAGTTGGACTGTCACAGGGAGATCATTCCACCCCTGTGTCCAAATGAAGACAAGGGTCTGACTCATTTGGCTTGTCTTCTTTTTGTCTTGAGAGGTTGGTTCAGGTGGGCCATGCTTGAGTAACTCCTTAACTTCTGTTCTATCTGTTTCTGAGTTTCTTGGATCACAAGGGAATTGGGAATGTGGTACGTGCAGTGCCAGGGGGTGCCCCTGTGTGCCAGAATTATAGCGAATGTCTTTCGGAAGTCAATCATTTTTCAGCAGACAAACGAAATAAACTCGGGGACGTGTTGAAACAGGATTTACTGCTTTCACGTGTGGCTCAGCCAGAAGTTTGCTTCCACTGCATTTACACTTCCTCTAAATATTATTGCATGTGTGACAGTATAACATCAATGTTAGTATAACCTTACATGCATGAATGTGAAAGAAGGTCTAAATTCGTACCCCGTGACACACTGTTCCACTGAGGCATGTGTAGGTCATTCTTTTTAAGTAGTACGAGTTACCCCGTAATGCAATGCCATGAGCTGATTTATTAAACCCTAGAGCACTGATTACAGAATATGTAACTGAAGCCAGATTAGGTTAGAAAAATATTCAATATGAACATTGTGTATAAGCAGCCAATTATGTATGTGAGTGAGTGAGGCTGATTCACTAACGTCGTCACAGTGAGAGAGCCAGAGGTGGAGGAGGAGCAGAAAACTGGGGTTTTTAAAAAACTTTAATGAATTTATGTTGGTGTTTGGATGAAAGCCACACCTTTTGAGCACACACCCAGAAGACAGTTTCTTCTTCAGGTGTGTCATAACCTGTATGTTCTTTCCAGAGTTTCATGCATCTTCTTCCCTCTAGCTTCCTTCCTGGATTGGTTATTAGTAATATTTGAAAAACTTGTTGTATGTGGAAAAGCAATGATCACAGTTAATATTTTGTAGAAGGAAATCCAAGGAAATCCAAGGAAATCCAAGTCCAGTGTTGGACAGTAACTAAGTAAATGTAATTCACTACTGTACTTAAGTAGTTTTTGTCTGTACTTTACTGTAGTATTTCCATTTTGGGTGTCTTTTTACTTTAACTCCACTAGTCAAATATCTTACTTTTTACTCCACTATTTAATCAAAAGCACACCAATTAGAGTATAGTGAGCATTTTGGACCTGTTGGACTAATTAATGACGTTTTGTTAAAAGATCGGTGTACCAATAGTGACACTAGAGTCTTTTCACCTAAAATTGGTTGATAAGCAAGAGTCTTGTTATAATGTCATAATAATAGGACATTAGAACCATAATAAATCATGATACCTTTACATTTCATACTTAAGTACCTATGAAGCCAAATTCTATTGTACTTTTACTCAAGTGGAGGTCTAAAGGGACGACTTTTACTGGAGTAAGGTTTTACAATGGGTATCTCTAACTCAAGTATGTGGTTTGCGTACTTCGTCCACCACTGATAAAGTCCGAATCAAATCAGTATTTGAGAGAACCACCATAACCTGCAGCAGTTCTCTTAGGGTTAGGTTTAGACAGAAGTCACCAGGAAGGTTTCTTTCAAGAACCTATTGAAAATGTCACGAGTACAGTTGATTCAGCGTCACCTTTGCGTACTCAGTCCGAAATGTTTCCACTTCCATGAATATGAATCTTTATCTAGCGTACACACCCTTCATACATATGGTCCCTGGTCTTTGTCTACCTTGTCTAACCACAAGACTTGTTTTCCAGAAGGTTTTCAGGTCTCTCCTTTATCTTCCTCAGTGTACAGTTTGCTTGTGATTTATGACGGTTGACAAGAAAAATGGCACGGCCCTGTGTGACACTTTGTTTAAAGGACAATCACTTTAGAATTGTGTTACACTTTTAAAATCAACCTCACAGATTTTCTGAGCTTTCAGCATCAGGAAATTGGTGCTTTGTTTTTTTCTGTTGGCTGCCAGTCCAACGCTATACATGCAGTACTGTGTGAAAGTCTTAGGCCACCATTAGATTTGTTGTTTTAGCAATGCTATAATGACCATATATAACATATTGTCTATGATTGGAACCAAACATTTCAAACTTGAATTTGTCACTCTATCGTTGGTATGGTGGTAAAAATACTGTTTACCACTGATCTTCATTCCAATCTTTGTGAGCTTTAGGATGTCTTAACCTTTTCCTGATAAAGCTTCTTCAGACTGTAGAAGTATGAGGCGGTCACACTACATACATACCACCATAGTCTATAGAAGCAATTTTATTTTATTTTTTTCAGTTTAATGCTACATTCAAATATCATGTAGTTTCTTGTCATGTTCTAATAGAGAGACTGAGAAATAATCATACAGTGGTGCTTGAAAGTTGGTGAACCCTTTAAAATTTTCCATATTTCTGCATAAATATGACCTAAAACATCATTGGATTTTTACAAAAGTCCTAAAAGTAGATAAAGAGAACCAATGAGTTAAACAAATGAGACAAAAATATTATACTTGGTCATTTATTTATTGAGGAAAATGACCCTCTGGGATTACCAGTTAACTTGAACGTGAACTTGAAATTAGAGTCTGGTGTTTTCAATCAATGGGATGACAATCAGGTGTGTGTGGGCACCCTGTTTTTTAAAGAACATCTGCTCTTCACAACACATGTCAACAAAGGAGATTTCTGAGGACCTTGATTTGAGTTGTTGATGCTCATCAGGCTGGAAAAGGTTACAAAACCATCTCTAAAGAGTTTGGACTCCACCAATCCACAGTCAGACAGATTGTGTAGACATGGAGGAAATTCAAGACCATTGTTACCCTCTCCAGGAGTGGTCCACCAACAAAGATCACTCCAAGATCAAGGTGTGTAATAGTTGGCGAGGTCACAAAGGACCCCAGGGTAACTTCTTAGTAACTGAAAGATCATGTGGACGAGCCAGAAGGCTATTGGATGAAGGTTTTGTGGACGGATGAGACCAAAATAGAACTTTTTGGTTTAAAAGAAAAGCACTGCATTCCAGCATAAGAACCTTATCCCATCTGTGAAACATGGTGGTGGTAGTATCATGGTTTGGGCCTGTTTTGCTGCATATAGGCCAGGACGACTTGCCATCATTGATAGAACAATGATTTCTGAATTCTAAAAAGAAAAATGTCAGGACATCTGTCCATGAACTGAATCTCAAGAGAAGGTGGACCATGCAGCAAGACAATGACCCTAAGCACACAAGCCGTTCTACCAAAGAATGGTTAAAGAAGAATAAAGTTCATGTTTTGGAATGGCCAAGTCAAAGTCCTGATCTTAATCCAATGGAAATGTTGTGGAAGGACCTGAAGCGAGCAGCTAATGTGAGGAAACCCACCAACATCCCAGAGCTGAAGCTGTTCTGTATGGAGAAATGGGCTAAAATGTAAGCAGAAATATAGAAAATTCTTTATATATAGAAAAAACTTTCAAGCACCACTGTACAGTATATGGTAACTGCCAAAACAATGGTGGCCTAAGACTTTTGCACAATACTGTATACACTCTGGCTGTGTCCCAAATCACATACTCCAAAACTATGCCAAATTAGTACACCATTGTGTGATAATGTACACTTTGGGGTAGATTCTGGTTTGTTGGGTCTATGTTACTGATGTTATAAGCAACGTTGTGTTACTGTATTTCTCAAAACTGTAAGAGTCCAGATTGTTCATGGCACAGGCTCATACTGAATGAAACTTGTTTTTCATTTTTAATCATTTTTAATCTTTGCAGAGTTTCTTGTGCATCTCTAACACCCTGGCATGAGGTGTTATATAATTTCTTGGTGTGATTGTTTTTCAGTCTATATAAGGTTAAGCAAACAGCCAACCAAGTTCAGTCAGTTCCTGTTGGTCAGTTCCTGTCTTTGAATGTGCTGTGAGAAAATACAATTTGAGGTTAAGACAGTATTAAGACTTTAAAGACGGTGACACAACAGGACAGCAAGAGCAGACTAAACAACTCTGAAGCAACCACAACAATGGTGAAAGCTTTAGAGGTTGGCATGGAGCTCAACACGCCAGGGATTTTGCAGCTGACGTGCCCCTGGTAGGATGTGGTGTTTAATCCTTTGGATGTATAAAAGTTGCTAAGCTCAGCAGAACGTTGTTCGATTGTGAATGACACTTAAATGTCATATTCGTTTAGTCCATTGAGAGCAAACGCACTTATCCAGAGCGACTTGCGTTACAGCTGATTAGTTCAAGGTTCCAACAGTGGCAGCTTGGCAGAGCTAAAGCACACAGCTAAAACTGTCCTGTTTAAATGATCATTTAATGGGTTCACTCCCTGCCATACTTGTGACACTTTGGGAAACACCTGCTCCTGAGTGGCTGTCAAAAAGCACTGTAACAATCGAGTGCATTGGTCCAATCTTTGGTAGGTAGCTGGCAACTTGCTGCTCTGGTCATCAGAAAGTGAAGTTATTGTGAAGCAGAAATGCTCTTAGAAGATTTTTATCTACTCTTACAAAGGCAGTTGACATTGTGTTCCATGCACCGACTGCTTAATGTTGAAATTCCTTGGTTTAAATAATACTCATTTCAAACTCATCATGATGTGCTCAGTAGTTTGACGGCAAGCCTACCAAACATATTTGTGTCAGCGTTGACTATAAGTGCAACCCCCAGTCTGAGGTAACCAGCGAGTTCATACAGGGGCATGTGCAAATCTCTAAAACAGTGGACCAACCTGACCATGTCCTTACGTGACATCATCCAATCTCCATAGAGAAAAAGCCTGAGCGCATCAGGGCTGGAAACTGGAAATCAGAAAGCCTAAGCTCTAAATACATTCCCATTTCTTTTATAGGCCTTCATCCATTTTACCAAATGGCTCCAGTTAATTCTCTTAGTGAACAGCATTGTGCTGGGGGTTCACTAAGGTTAGTAGAGTGGTCAGTTTACTGCCTTCTCCATTCCTGTCATCTTATTTCTATCTCTTCCAGGTCTCACCTCAACTGCCTGGCTTGGGTAATTATGAAGGCTTACATGACAGGAAATGAATTGGTAATGACTGAAATGTCAGAGGCCCACTTGACCCTTTAAAGGTCTTTGCATTCTGTCCCAAGGCTTGATGATATACCTGAGGGCTGTGAGTCACCTGTGTGACCATGGGTGCCAAGCCTCCACTACCTAACATGCAGCCAATCGTGGCTGCATATGAAGCCTGACCCGGCAGTGCTGTTGGACCGCTGTTTACAGCTACCTATGTACAAATATATTTAAAAATGATGATTGCCCTCAATGGCTTGGTGCGTAGCACTGTTACCTCACAGCGAGAAGGTCCTGAGTTCAATCCCCAGGTTGGGTCGGGCTGGGTCCTTTCTGTGTGGAGTCTGCCTGTCCTCTCCGTATCCATATGGGTTTAGTCTGGGTACAACTTTTACCTCCCAGGAAATGCAGGAATAATGAACCTGGGCATGTGCCAACTTTCTTCAGCTTAAAAAAAACTGAATTCCTGATCACTGAGGAGAAATCTGCTGATTCCTCAATTCCCAGTGATATTATGGCTTTGGGGGACACTCCGGTTTCCTCCCACAGTTCAAAAACATGCGTGTTAGGTTAATTGGGCGTATTGTGTTAGGTTAATTGGGCATTTTGTGGTGTTGTGTGAACTCCTTGCCTCCTACTGTTTGCCCCTGCTCTACATTTTCTTCTTTTAAATCTCTGCTCAAAACCTGTTTGTTCTCTCAGTATTTTTCCATCTCCTCTATGACCTCTGTTTCTTCTGGGTTGTGTGAAAGGTGCTATATAATTCTCACTTATTATTATTATTATTATTATTATTATTATTATTATTATTGTATGTCCCACGCTATTCCTTTGACCTGTCTAACCCATAACCTCGGTTCACTCATAAATCATTTCACTAAAACAAATCGTTCCATTTCACTAGAATTGTGATTGAAAGAAGATTGATGGAATGGGCTTTACCGTGACCTGAACCTCGACCCGGAGCAAGTTCAGCGATTACATATAATGGATATCTCATTATATGATGGTCTACTATAAAACGTTGTGCCTGAAAATTGTACACATACAGTATTTGTCTTTAAAAAAGCAAACAGCATGGAGGCAGGATTAAAGATTACAAAAATAGAGCACAGGTCCTAATCTGACAACATCTGGACATGCAGATTAGACACACACACTCTGCCTTGCACGAATCCCTTATTCGGGTCGTGTTTCCATCTTAGTCTGGGTGTGTTGCTACTCTCAGGGCCTGACAGGATGTGACACTGACCTCGGAGACAAAGCGGATCCTTTAGCCGTGGAGAGCTCCCACTCGCACAAACAGTCACCTGAATCAAATCTGAATTGCTCACATTTCCTGAATGGATCTGACACGGAACTTTGTTTACGCTGACAGCGGTTTGTTTTGCAGGGGCGCACTTGTTCATTCAGCTGACGTACCCTCACCCCAGAGCCCTTTCTCTCACACGGATCTGTCCTTGAGTTCTCACACTCACAGGGGCCAATTGTTTGCATGCGAACGCGCACACACCGCTGTCGCTGATGTCAGAGCGAGGAGCACAAACATCGCACCAGCCATCAAAAGAAACTGAGAAACAGAGGGACTTCTGTGTGAAAGGGGTCAGTGTGTGAAAAATGAATGGGGGGTCATGCATGATCATTTATTTGAGGGAGCGCAGAACTGCAAACTTTACACTTGTATACCTACAGTACTGTGCAAAAGTCTTAGGCCACCATTAGCTATGTTGTTTCAGCAATGGTATGACAGCCAAATATAACACATTGGTGTCAACTGGACCCAAAATTTCATACTTGGATTGTACTGTTTTCCACTGATCTTCATTCCAATCTTTGTGAGCTTTAGCATATATTAGCCTTTTCCACCTGTTCCTCTTCGGAAAAAGTGGATTCTTGGCTGCTACCCTTCCAAAAAGACCACTCCTGATCAAGCTTCCTCAAACTGTAGAAGGAAACTTGGCATCCCAATGAAGCTACTGTTGCACAAGTGTAATGGGAAGTCACACTAAATGCTTACTGTATGTTATTTTTTTTTTTAATACTGCATATAACGTCCTGTATTTTCTGGTTGTGTTCTAATAAAGAGACCACAATAGCTTCGCTAAAACAATGGCACATCTAATCGAATGGTGGCCTAAGACTTTTGCACAGTACTGTACATCCTATAAGTAGTGTTCACGGTTTATTAATCAATGTCATTGACCTATATATAAAACGGGATTGTATTATTTTCAAAATACACAATAGCTATGTGTAGCTATCTGATGAGGCACAATATTTATTCAGATATGCTCAAACTGAGGTGATATAGCTAAATAAACATATTCCAGTCAGTACCTTTGCGTAATGCTAGAATCCGTTCCTCCTTTGGTTGCCAGGTCCGATTTTTCTAAAGCGATTCAACCGATTCGGATCTTCTGGGCTGAATGCTTGTATTTCTAGAGGGATCTGGCAACCCTTGAGTGTTCCGTCAACTGTTGATGGGACGTTTATTGTTGTAACACCGTACCCACGGCACTTCACGTCTTTATAAAAGCCCTGACTTACATGAAAAGATAACGTCAGTATAATATTTTGGCCTGGAAGTGTAATTGTGGAAATAAATTATATGTGTGTATAAAGTAGAAACAAACATTTCTTGGTGAAAATGGGCCGAGTTGCGAATGCTAAGAAACAAGCATCATTAACATTAGCTGTCATTGCTAAGTTACCGGAAAAAATATCGCCACACATTCGCACAGCGACCATCAGTGGTCATGGGAGAATTAAACTAACGTTAATGTCTTAAAAACTTATTATTTTGTTACAAAAACAGACAGAGAAATAGAGAGAGAGTGTATGAATACTGAGAGGGCAGGGAGAGCAGGTGACATGGAGGCGAGTGAGAATCACAAATGTCTAATCCTTACGTACAGACTCCCGTTGGCCACCATTTATGTTAAAACATTCTTTCTTGTCACAAGTTTACTGATAATATTTCTTTCATGTTCGCTCTGGTGCCACCTTAGTGTACCTGTAAGTAAATAAAATGAGCAATTTCCTAAACCTTGGTCACTATATCTGGCCTTCTCTTCATCTAACAAAGCATAGGGTTCTGTTTGTATGATTATGGTTATGACTGTACTTTATTAATACCTTATCGTTGCCATTACAATACACGATGAGCCAATAATAAAATGTATACGTCTTTGAATGGCTATGGCCTTGCTATCGGAGTATCTTTTCACGGCTGAGTAAAAGAGAGGGACACAAAAGATGTTTGTGTAGACTATGTAAATAAAGTCAGGTGACTCAGTCCTCCGTGTGTATGTGTTAGTATGAGTAGGGAAGGGCTTTCTCTTACTTAGCATTGTACAAACGAACGTTTGGAGTCTTACTCCAGTGTTTGCACAGTGCAGCCAATCCGGTCAGCTCTCGTGACTGTGTGGGTGACGAGGACTTTGCTGTTTCTATCTCTGTTAATAGGTGTGTATTGTTGAAGATAAAGATAGAAACAGCAAAACATGATGTCATTTTTTCTCAAGTGTGGATTAAATGTCATGTCTTACCTCTCGGTGCTAGGATAGGAACAAAAGACGGGCTTAACTTGGCTGAGCTTTCAATGTACGGAACCGTGTTGATGTGGAAGGATATTTACTTATGTACAAACCCTGCTTAAAAGCAACAAAGACTGGCATAGACGGTCACAGGCATGACCGGCATATCTCGTGTTTTGGACACTGGTATGCTGAAAGCCTTTGCTGGTGAACCAATGAGACTCTAGTAGTTATCTAGCATGTCCAAGAAAATGTGAAGTCAATAATTGGGCTAGCCCTGTGCTCGGAAACACCCAGATATTTGTAACACATATTCCCAGTCATCTAATAGAAGGAAATGTAGTTATTCGATTTTTTATAGCCCTTCTTTTAAACCAGACACTTCCTGAATCACCTTCAACTCAAAAACTTTTCATTGTTTTTTTTTTATGGTTCGTTGATTGCCCCATTCTTGCAGTGCAAAAAGAGAAACTAAAAATGTGTTAATGTTTCAATGGTAACAGTGACTTGCATGTAGATTAGCAGTTAATGTAGGTAATGTTAGCCAACAGCTAACACTGAAGACACAAACGTTTTCTGCAGCACCCCTCTTTTGAAGATAAGAGTATTGTCTACGACACCCACGTACACGTCTTTTGCTTCCACACTCCATTGGAATGTATTTAAAAAGCGTTGCAATTCCTTCAAAATTGCAACTTCTTGTCAAACAAAACAAAATACATTGAAAAATCACCTTTACAGTGGCCTTATTACAAGTGACATGCATTATGTATCTTCAAGTTTTACTGTGTAAATTTTTACTGTGTACTGCCCACTTTGGTGTAAATCAGTGGTTTCCATCCTTTTTTTCTTGGAGCCCGACCTTCAGTATCTAACAAAAGCTGCCCCCAACCAGCATATACACAGACCCAAAGAATAAAGGGATTCATTTTCAAATCTTTATTTGCAAACATTTACATAAATTATAGCCTCTCTTTTGTTTTCTCTTGTGTTCCATTTATAGCTTTTATAGCTATCCCTTTTCCCTATCCCATCAATGATAGCAAGCCGTCCTGGCCCAGATGCAGCAAAAGAGGCCCAAACCATGATACTACCACCACCATGTGTCACAGATGGGATACGGTTCTTATGCTGGAATGCAATGTTTTTCTTTCTCCAAACATAACGCTTTTCTTTTAAATCAAAAAGTTCAATTTTGGTCTCATCCGTTCACAAAACATTCTTCCAGTAGCCTTCTGCTGTGATCTTTAGCAAACTGCAGACGAGCAGCAATGTTCTTTTTGGAGAGCAGTGGCTTTCTCCTTACAACCCTGCCATGCACACAATTGTTGTTCAGTGTTCTTCTGATGGTGGACCCATGAACATTAACATTAGCCAATGTGAGAGTGTCCTTCAGTTGCTTAGAAGTTACACTGGGATCCTTTGTGACCTCACCAGCTATTACACGCCTTGCTCTTGGAGTGATCTTTGTTGGGCGACCACTTCTGGGGAGGGTAACAATGGTCTTGAATTTCCTCCATGTGTACACAATCTGTCCGACTTTGGATTAGTGGAGTCCAAACTCTTTAGAGATGGTTTTGTAACCTTTTCCAGCCTGATGAACATCAACAACTCTTTTTCTGAGGTCCTCAGAAATCTCCTCTGTTCGTGCAATGAAACCACTTCCACAAACGTGTTGTGAAGAGCGGACTTTGATAGATCCCTGTTCTTTAAATAAAACAGGGTGCCCACTCGCACCTGATTGTCATCCCACTGATTGAAAACACCTGACTCTAATTTCACCTTTAAATTAATTCCTAAACCTAGAGGTTTACATACTTTTGCCCCTCATTAATATGTAATATTGGATCATTTTCCTCAATAAATAAATGACCAAGTATAATATTTTTGTCTCATTTGTTTAACTGGGTTCTCTTTATCTACCTTTAGGACTTGTGTGAAAATCCGATGATGTTTTAGGTCATATTGTTCCAGAAATATAGAAAATTCTAAAGGGTTCACCAACTTTCAAGCACCACTGTATTTGCATAATTTTATATAGTTTTGTTTCCAGTGAGTGCATGAATAAAATCTTATTGAACATGTGCAAATTGTATTTTGACAAACTCAGAGCACCTCGGAGCAGACAAAGCCTGTGATGTTTGGTCTAGACCAAGATTTAAAAAGATATATATATATATATATATATATATATATATATATATATATATATATATATATATATATATATATATATATATATATATATATATCTATCTTTTTAAAGATATATATCCAACAGCTTAAGCCCCGGCTTCCCTATATATATATATATATATAGGGAAGCCGGGGCTTAAGCTGTTGGACAGGGTGCAAGATGGGAACCAACCCACACAGTCATGGGGAGAACTTGCAAACTCTACTCAGGCGGAGTCTAGGCTGCGAATTGAATTGGGGATATCTGGAGGTGTGAAGCGACAGCCCTGCACATATTATAACTGTATAGCCAGTGGTTTTTTAGAGCACAGGCTTTTAGCACTTAAACATCTGGCCTGCTGTTGGCTATGGCAGGTGGACATGGCGAGTTTGCACCGTTTTAGTATTTCACTTAATATACTTGTGAAAATTGTGTGCGTCTGTGTATAATTGTTGACATCTGGGACTTCCTTATTATTTCCCATTCTATCAAGCCGTGCTCCTGCAGATCAGCCTTCCTGCAGAGTCTAATTCTAGCTCTAATCGAACGCACCTGATGCAGCTAATCAAAGCTAATCAAGAGCACAGCCCTAAAATCAGAGCCAGGTGCACTGAGCTGAACTGTTGGAGAGCTGTGGGGTGCAACGTGGCATGACTTGATTATAGTGTCACGATAGGAGGCCACATGACCCGCAATGCCCTCATCCGTTATTTGCCTTATCTGTGTCGAGTGAATTTTATAGTCACCTGCTTTTAGTGTGAAGGAAAGGATGACGAATGACTTGTAAGGGTAATGAGACAGAAATGTTAACTCCCATAGACCTGAGACATATCGGTGTACGTGCTAATTATTCACCGTGACCCCCACCAGGAAAAGTGGATGGAAAAAAGGGATATTAGTAACGGTTCTTCGAGGCTAGAGTGTGGCAGGGAAGCGTCTGGAGTTTTATCTGGAATTTACTGGGTGCTGGCAGAGGGGGTGCCAGTCCATTGCAGGGTTCTGTAAATGTACCCGACCTTCACATTGAAAGCTCCTTGAATCCAGGTCCTCAGGAACTACCATTTTCTGCAGCTGGCTCTTACCACTAGCCACTAGAGCTGCTCTTTCTGCCAGCTGAAAAAAAAAAATGCAAAAAAAAAATACTCCAACAGAGACCCAAATGACTAGCATGTCATGTTTTCTGAAGTGCCTTATGAGAAATGATCTGATAAATGGTTTTAATTATGCTTTCTCATAATCGGCGTGATCACAGCTGTCAAAGTGCATTGCAATAAAGCCGTGTTAACAAAGTTCAGCTGTTGACAGCTTAAGAACCCTTGGGCCATGAAGGAAAAACTGCTCAATTACAAAGTGCAAAAACCTTTCATCAAGAGTTTTCACAAGGGGCTGCAATCCATGGAATAAAAACTGGTATCAGTGTTTTTCCATTCCACTTCGATTGGTGTAATGATAGTGCTAAAATATTTTGAATCCATATACGGGAATGAAGCACAAAGTCACACTGTGTGAAAGGAATAGTTCCTGATTATGGCAGGAATTTGATCATACGGATAAAGGGGGTGTAGAAGCATCAGGATTACGAGTAACAGAAGCGCAATGTATGTTTTACCTGTTTGCTTTAAAGCAACGTTTGCATTCATAATTTGCACAAACTAGGTAGGTAAGACCATATTTGAGAAGGTCTAAACAATCAAATAGGCATTTTTGAGTGTTATACAGTATATTATGATTGGGATATTGGTAAAACAACACTGCTCGAGTTTTCAGCTAGGAGTCTTGCAAACTCAATCCTGTTGTCTGGTCTCACCAATTTGAGACTTGAAAGATGCTATCTAATGCAGCTGGAGCTTCTCCCTTGCCCCCGTCACCTCTGACTGCTCATTTGGGGTCTAGACTCAGCTAAGGCTGCTATCTGACAGCGTTCGTTAATAAAACAACTAATATAATCTAATTAATCAACCATGTACCATAAGCACCCATGCTTGACCGAGAACAGTCTGTTTTGTGCTGCTTGTCAGACTAGCGTGCAAATAGCTTTCCCCCTCGACTTATCCTGGTCAGGGTTGTGGGGGGCCCGGATACTATCCTGGAATTCACAGGTAAGCAGTCCATCTCAGAGCTGGGTAGACTTTTGTCTGTGCAATTTGGCGTATTTTCTCCATGTATGCATGGGGTTGCTCCAGGTACTCTGGTTTCTTCTAAACCCCCCAAGATGTAGATTGCTACTCAGTTTCCCCCAGGTGAGAATATGATTTTGCCCTCATAATAGACCGTGCCTATCCAGGCTATGTTCCCAGTACAGACTCCAGAGGTATTGGGACCCTGACGATTAATTAATTAATGGATATTAGAAGATTGCAGCACTGTTTATATGCACTTTATAATTTTTTATTAGTAATTCAATCAACGAGTTTACTGAGCCACAGTGGTATGGATCTCTCTCTGATGAGGCGAGCTTTCGCAGTCAGTAACTAGGGCCAGTTTAGAGCATGGTCCCCCATTGTTGAAAGTTTGGCTCCTTGAATCTGGGTTCTGACTTTGCCAGACTTAATTCCCAATTCAGTCCATCCTGGTTAAAGTTCAGTGTGTTCTCCTCATGAGGGAATTCCTTATACCTTCAAGTCGTTGGAGTTCCTTAGGTCAGTAGTAGCGTGCGTAGATTGCTACACTTTATTACTCCCAGGTGTGAATATGATTCTACCCTCATAAAGGACTGGTGCCTAGCCAGGCTGTATTCCCAGTACAGGCTCCAGAGTGTATGGCACCCAGAAGAG
This sequence comes from Ancistrus triradiatus, assembly GCA_025084515.1. Classification (NCBI taxonomy): domain Eukaryota; kingdom Metazoa; phylum Chordata; class Actinopteri; order Siluriformes; family Loricariidae; genus Ancistrus; species Ancistrus triradiatus. The sequence continues at coordinate 1,159,933 of JAJAGP010000002.1, read as the reverse complement.
TAATGAAATAATAGATATTAGAAGATTGCAGTACTGCTATTACTAATTAAGCCATTGCGCTTATCAGCTAATTAGTTCCTTGATATGGCCATACATTCTGTGCCTTGATTTTTGGCATCAATCACTTGTGAAATTGCTGGGTCTACCATCATTTCAAGTCACCATCCCCCTTACAATTTACAATTCCACCAGTGCCTTTCCTTTAAGACCACGGACGTAAACCTGGCATGTGCTGAAGGACACGTTAGCTGAACTTTGAGTGCTGGACTGGAGTACGGTTAAAGTCCACACACTACCTGAGTCATAAACACTGCAAATACAACTGCAGCTCGAGATAAGGAATCACACTCATATTTCCAAAGATATTAACCTCGTCTTATCACGTCACCGCCATTGCCACGGGCATGTATGCGCCTCGACACGTACGCTCCGCACGCTGAGCCACTAAACGATCCACCAATTAAGGTTTCACTTTGCCCCACCAAATCACGCTGGATTCCCAGAAGTAATGAGGATATCGTGGCAATTTCTTTTCCAATTTATAATTTATTATAACTAGAAGAGATCCCTGATTTTTCCAAATTAAAACACCGTCTTTTTATAGTTAGTAATTGCCCATTTCTGCTCATTAAGCCACAGTCACTGGGCAGATGAATGAGCTCGGTGGTGGAGAATTGGTGGGAGAATTCAGCTAAATGGAAAACGTCCCATCATTCATCCACTGTTTAATAGGTTACAACAATAATAGTGGTTCCCAAAATGGGGGGCGCAGCAAGGTAAGTGCATGCTGTTACCCAATAACAGTTTAACATACATAATGCATGTCACTTGTAATAATTCCACTGTAAAAATGACTTGTCACTTTATTTGGTTTTGTCCAATGACGATGTTTAAAAAGAGGTGTGTCAGAGTGGGTGTGTCAAATCTTATTACCAAAAAAAAGGGGGCAAAGCAGAAAAGGTTTGGGAACCACTGTCTGACCATATAATATTTTCCAAAATCAGCGCCGGTAGTATGATCTTTTGACTGCACATCATTCACCAATCCTGGATTGTTGGGCTCAAGGCAGGACAGGGTGCCAGTCCACCACAGGGCATCACAATCTCACTCATTTACTCAGTCGTCCTCAACTAGTGGTGATTAAGACTAGCCAGTGCACCTACTGGCATGTTTTTTGAGATGTTGACTCATAGACATGAGGAAGACATGCCAAACTCCACACAGACGGTGAAGATTTAAACCTGCTCACTAGGATCCTGGAGCTGTGTGGGAACCTAGTTGCTCGCAATTAGCCAGAAGGCATGTCTGGGAGCCTACCCAAGCTCCCAGGTGTTTTTTTTATTTTTTTTTATTAACGTAAACTCATTCAGTGTGAGATTATTCTAATAATTCTGCTCTGACTTACTTCTGGGCCACCTTGTGTAGTTTGTTTAATGACTGTGTTCATATATGTGACAAGAGTATTTATTTGCGCGAAACCCTGCAATATATTCAGTAGCCGACGCTCAAGCAAGACCCCCACTCGTTTTCTTTCCTGCTGATTTGTCATAAAACCCGGACCAGCCTTCACTAATTTGACCCAGGTGGGCTTGAGTTGTCACAGCAATCCAGACTGCCAGGAGCCTGTAACGAGTTGGACTTAATTATTATCCAAAACTGCCTGCCCCGAGCCTCAACCCTGCCTCTTTATTCTTACTCTCTCCTGCTGTTTATTCTCCCTATGTATGAAAAATAATGAATGCGAGAAGGAGAAGGCGATGGCTTCGTGGGCACCGAGCTCGGTGCAGGAATTACTTTAAACTTTCACAGCCCTGCTGTGAAAACACATTCGGCTGTTAACTGATATGCACGGCTAAATGCTGCCACGCTAATAACTAAAACCTTCACCTTAAATGCCAACCGAAAGGAAATGCTTTAGTGCTTATTTAGGTAGTATACAATCCACTCCGACCCTATAGAATGTTAAATCAGCGAGACGTATTTATGTGTAAATTATGTGAGCCATTCCACCAAATGGGTGCCATTTCCGTCCCCAGGACAGAATTTAAAAAACATTTAAATGCAAAAAAAGTGTCCTGCACAGTGATGCAATTGCAAATTTGAGGTATATAATTTAAAACATTGATAAACTGGTCATGGACACAATCAGCAACGATACTCAAGTAGGCCATGGCATTTCAACAATGTTCAATGGGTATTAAGGAGCAGCAAAGTGTGCCAAGAAAAACCCCTACATCATTACACCACCACCACCAACCTGAACCACTGATACGAGGCAGGATGGATCCAGGCTTTCATGTTGCTTATGCTAAATTCTGACCCTACCATCCAAATGTCACAGCAGAAATCGAGACTCATTGGACCAGGCAACGTTTTTCCAATCTTCTGTTTCCTGTTCTTAGCTGACAAGAGTGGCACTCGTTCCTGCTGTAGCCCATCTGCTTCAAGGTTTGAAATGTTTTGCAGTCAGAGATGGTCTTCTGCATACCTCGGTTGTAACGAGTGGGTATTTGAGTTACTGTTGCCTTTCTAGTATCTCAAACCAGTCTGGCCATTTTCCTCTGACCTCTGGCATCAACTAGGCATTTTACCCCAGAGAACTGCCCTCACTGGAAACTTTCTCTTTTTCAGACCATTCACAGAACACTATAACAACAAAATAGCATGTTAGCTGTCCCTGATGTCTAATATTACACTTTACAATGAAATGTAATAATTACAAACTTTCAGAAATCTTTTTTTTTTTCATTGTGTCATTCCATATACCATTGATGCCTTATTTTTTCATAAGAAATCCATTATATTTCTATTTTAAAACATACATTTCAGTCAAGTCCCCAGGTTTTCACTAAGTCCTGTTACCCTACTGTAAGTCTAGTGAATCTGACAATTAGGGAACATACCAAAAGTCACCAAATTTTCAGTAGGAAGTTATATCGTCTGGATCTTCTGAAGACCACGGCAAAACCAAAAGTAAGCTCTCTCATATTGTCTTATATGTAAAAAATAAAATGCAGTTGCCTGAGACGCACTAATATTCATAATGAATAGTTAAATGTGTGTGTTGTTAGGTTCAGTGTTGAAAAACTTTAGAAGATAAAGTTTAATTTTTAAGACTTACAAAAAGCAAACGGCAACCATTTGTAGGAATGACTTGGAGGATGTGTATGTGTGTGTGTGTGTGTGTGTGTGTGTGTGTGTGTGTGTGTTGACACCCTCATCCAAGACGCATATGTCTCCCGGAGATTACAGAATAAGATCAGGCACTTTGTAATCAGTGATCAGCACAGATTAACGTGTCTGGAGCTGCAGTTCAACTGAGGCCACCCTCTCGTTCTGTAAATAACCTCCAGGTAGACAAAATACACAAAAAGCACACACTAAGATTTTAAAATAGGTGTATTGCACTAGTTTGGGGTGTCAACACACCTGCTTTACTGGGCCACATGCACCAGTAAAACGTTGCTGTGCCCCACTAAATTTGCTAAAAGTCAATTTTATCCTGGATTGCTGAGCAGAACTGCAGGACACACCAGCCACGGCAGAAGTAACGCCCACTCTAGAGTTAAATCACTTAATCTATTTAGTGTTTAACAGACTTATTTTTATGCAGATTTGTCAGCTGCCCATCCATGATGCGAATCTTCCATTCCACCCCATCCCAAAGGAGGATTGAGATCTGATGACTGTAGAGGTCATCTGAGTCCAGTGACTCATTTCCATGTTCAAGAAACAAGTCTGAGATGATTTGAGCTTTCTGATATGGAGCATTATCCTGCTAGAAGTAGCCGTCAGAAGATGGTACACTGTGGTCATAATGGGATGCACATGGTCAGCAATAAGACTCAGATAGACTATTGGGTTTAAATGATGCTCAGTAGGTATTAAGGAGCCCCAAATTGTGCCAAGAAAATATCTCCCCCACCATTACACCACCATCAGCCTGAACCATTCATACGAGGCAGGTTGGATCCATGCTTTCATGTTGTTTACGCCAAATTCTGACCCGACCATCTGAATGTTGCGGCAGAAATCGAGACTCATCAGACCAGGCACCATTTTTCCAATCTTCTGTTGTCAGTTTCCTGTTCTTAGCTGACAGCAGTGGCACCCAGCATGGTCTTCTCCTGCTGTAGCCCATCTACTTCAAGGTTTGACGTGTTTTGCATTCAGCAAGGCTCTTCTGTATACAGTGGGGCAAAAAAGTATTTAGTCAGCCACTGGTTGTGCAAGTTCTCCGACTTAGAAAGATGAGAGAGGTCTGTAATTTTCATCATAGGTACACTTCAACTAGGAGAGACAACATGAGAAAAAAAATCCAGGAAATCACATTGTAGGATTTTTAAAGAATTTAATTGTAAATCATGGTGGAAAATAAGTATTTGGTCACCCACAAACAAGCAAGATTTCTGACTCTCACAGACCTGTAACTTCTTCTTTAAGAAGCTCTTCTGTCCTCCACTCATTACCTGTATTAATGGCACCTGTTTGACCTCGTTATCTGTATAAAAGACACCTGTCCACAGCCTCAAACAGTCAGACTCCAAACTCAACCATGGCCAAGACCAAAGAGCTGTCAAAGGACACCAGGAAGAAAGTTGTAGACCTGCACCAGGCTGGGAAGAGTGAATCTACAATAGGCAAGCAGGTTGGTGTGAATAAATCAACTGTGGGAGCAAATTGTAAGAAAATAAAAGACATACAAGACCATTGATAATCTCCCTCAATCTGGGGCTCCACACACGATCTCATCCTGTGGGGTCAAAATGATCATGAGAACGGTGAGGAAAAAATCCCAGAACTACACGAAGGGACCTGATGAATGACCTGCAGAGAGCTGGGACCAACGTAACAAAGGCTACCATCAGTAACACACTACGCCGAGAGGGACTCAGATCCTGCAGTGCCAGGCGTGCCCCCCTGCTTAAGCCAGTACATGTCTAGGCCCGTCTGAAGTTTGCCAGAAAGCATATGGATGATCCAGAAGAGGATTGGGAGAATATCATGTGGTCAGATGAAACCAAAATAGAACTTTTTGGTAAAAACGCAACTTTTTTGTGTTTGGAGGAAGAAGAATTCTGAGTTGCACCATACCTACTGTGAAGCATGGGAGTGAAAACCTCATGCTTTGGGAATGTTTTTTTTTCTGCAAAGGGGACAGGACGACTGATCCGTGTTAAGGGAAGAATGAACGGGGCCGTGTATCGTGAGAGTTTAAGCCAAAACCTCCTTCCATCAGTGAGAGCATTGAAGATGGAACGTGGCTGGGTCTTCCAGCATGACAGTGATCCCAAACACACCGCTCGGGCAACGAAGGAGTGGCTCCGTAAAAAGCATTTCAAGGTCCTGGAGTGGCCTAGCCAGTCTCCAGACCTCAACCCCATAGAACATTTGTGGAGGGAGTTGAAAGTCCGTGTTGCCCCAAAGCATCACTGCTCTAGAGGAGATCTGCATGGAGGAATGGGCCAAAAAATACCAGCTACTGTGTGTGCCAACCTGGTGAAGACTTACAGGAAACGTTTGACCTCTCTCATTGCCAACAAAGGTTATGTTACAAAGTATTGAGTTTGAACCAAATTTTATTGACCAAATACGTATTTTCCACCATAATTTACAATTAAATTCTTTAAAAATCGTACAACTGTGATTTCCTGGATTTTTTTTTTCTCATTTTGTCTCTCATAAATTGAAGTGTACCTATGATGAATATTACAGCCCTCTCATCTTTTCTAAGTCGGAGAACTTGCACAATCAGTGGCTGACTAAATACTTTTTTGCCCCATTGTAACTTGGTTGTAATGAGTGGTTATTGGAGTTACTGTTGCCTCATTATCATCTCAAACCACTCTGTTCGTTTTCTTCTCTGATCTCGGGCATCAACAAGGCATTTTCACCCAGAGAACTGCGCTCACTGGATATTTCCTCTTTTTTTTTTTTTTTTTTTTTTTTTTTTTTTTTTTTTTGGACCATTCTCTGTAATCTCTACAGATGGCGCTGTGTGTGATAATCCCAATATATTAGCAGTTTCTGAAATACCAGCCCATCTACGCCAACAACCATGCCAGGTTCAAAGTCTCTTAAATCACTTTCCTTCCCAATTTTGATGCTCGGTTTGAGCTTCAGCAGGTTGAAGGACCATGTCTAAATGCTTAAATGCATTGAGGTGCTGCCATGTGATTGGCTGTTTAGATATTTGTGTTAACAAGCAGTTGAACAGGTGCAGCAAGAATTCAAGATGTTGACTTGACCTCCAGTTTCCCCAGATCTAAATCCAGTGGAGCATCTGTGGAAGGTCTTGGTACCAGATACAACAGGATACATTCAGAGGTTTTGTGGAAACCATGGTTCGATGAGTAAGAGCCTTGGCAGCATGAGGAGGACCTACACAATATTAGGCATTGGTTTTAATGTTATGGCTGATTAGTGTATAGGGGAAGAGAGTTATTTAATCTGTGAGAAGACAATAGATGTCAGAACCCTAACCCAACAGTCCAACCAATAGATTCTACAGGTCTCTGGACTTGGACTGGTGGGATGGTGACTGTAAAGGCCATGAAATATGGCATTTTTTAGTAATAGAACCATTCAGTGACCGATCTAGCCCTGTAGATGGGGAATTCTCATTCTGGTAGTTACTTGCTAGGCTGTTTCCACCACATAAGGGTTCGGCTTAAATGTCCATATGCTGTTCCTTTTAGACAAACACACACATACTCCAGACAGCCTGACCCTCAACACCGGGTCCTATAAGGTTTCACCCTGATCAGTCTAGACTCACCCCTGGCTAACCCCGCTCAAAACACAAACAGATAAATAGGGTCGAATGGCTGCCCCCAGGACCATATGTCCGCCTGGCCCATATCTATTCCATGTCAATACTAAAATTTATGACACAGAGGCCTTATGGATGTAGCCAGTGTTTAAACGCTACAGAACCCGCATATATATATATACACACCCAGACCAACCCAGCAATCCGAAAGCATCTCGCCCAAAAATACACCATGACCCAGACATGGCTGTTCCCCAACTGACATACTAACACACTAGTACACACACGCACAAACGTATCTCGTGCAACCACAGCCTGTCTCTGCCAGGGCCCACAGCCACCTGCCAAAAACCAGCTCATCATTCTGCTTCAGTTCTGCGTTTAATCATCTGTCTGGCCTTTACTGCTGTTCAGTCCCATTTTACAGACAAACACGCACACAACACACCCAAACACTTGTACCATCCCTGACAGCAAATCCCACACACACTCCGCAACAGATATCTAAACACACTTCGCTTAGATCGCCGTGCAGTTTGGTGGACCAGCCAGGACACTGGTGGAACTACAAGACGAGGCTTCTGCAGAGTTTTATAAAACTTAACGTTCTCCCATTTTGAGGCGTGGAACTCTTGTTACTACAGTGGTACCTCGGTTCTCGTTGTTAATTCGTTCCAGAAGGCTTGTGAACCGAATACGACAAATATTTCCCATAAGGAATAATGCAAATTGAATGAATCCGTTCCAGACTGCCAGAAAATCCACACTGTATAAGCATTATATGCATTAACGGAGTTGTATTGCACAGGTGCTCCCTGATTTACGATGGGGATACGTTCCGACAAATCCATCATAAGTTAAATGTAACATGAACTGAGGAGTTTAGGAGTATTTGGTAGAGCTGCCTATACTGTATCATAGTGGAGATATGGAAAGGATACTATGATAAGTAATGATAAGTGCGTTAATGTTTAAAACACTAAGGGATTGTAAGTGAAAAGTAAAAGCAAAACACTTACTCTATGGATGAACTCAGGGCACTAGCATAGCTGCTAAGCATGTGTCTGTGTTCTGGAGCATTCAGTTCCTGTTTTGCTTTCGGTTGTCTCTCATAACTAACACTTGTAGGACCCATGGAGACTTATTTGCGCTAAGAATACAGTACTGTAGATATACTGTAGAAATAGCCTACAGCATTATTAAACGAACATAAACCAGTTCAAACCAGTGTACCTGAGAGGAGAAAAAGGGTTCAAGTGGTCACAGCAAATCTTATGACTATTCATATCATTATTTCTGAACTGTGCCTTTGCCTACTTTAGAACAGTATTGTGTGTGTGATCATTTTTTTTATTTACCAGCCTGAAAGCCATGATTCTTGGGAGTCATGTGAGAATTAATCAATGTTCGAAGTCCCCGGGTCACCAGGTCAGCACGCTTCAGTAATCAGCTAGTACCTGCTGTCTGGCCAATTCTCTTGAAAAGCAGGCAGAAAATTACAGATTGGAAGGGCACAGTTGTCGAGTAATGAGAGAGCTCATTACTTGCCTACACACAGTGGATAAACAGCAGGGGGTCGGAGGTAACTTGATTCTCAGTACCTAATGATGTCAAATATGTTTAAACCCAGAAGCGCAGAAGAAATGAGACTATTTGTAGTCAGAGATTGTGTGATGGGGAGATTTGTTTTTATTATTTATATTTATTACTTATGTACAACGTGTGAAAGCGAGTAAGGAAGAGAATGAGAATGGGTTTAATTACAAGAACGAAATAGAAAAGTGATATAATGAGAGCGAGAGAGAGAGAGCTTCGTATATCTCTAAACCCCACAGCCCAACCACACATGAGAAGACTGTAATTAGGGTGTCTCAGAATAGGAAAAAAAAGAGATACAGCCGCAGCGAAGCGGGGAAAATAATAAAGTATACATTACGTGCCATGTGATGTGCAAAGCAAAAACAAACATGAGGCAAATAAACTATACAACCAGGATCTAAAGTCTTTTGATATCTTAGATAGCATCTTATAATCAGTCATAAACATTTGCGTAATTGAGCACTAATTTAATTTTCTCCTTCTTAAATGAAATGACATTCTTTTATTTTGTTTCCTCTCTAACCCTGGCTTTATCCTAGTCTGGTGGATCCAGAGCCTATCCCAGAGTTCACGCTGTGCAGGTAAGCATATTCCTTGTCCACCGACTCAAACCTTGCTTTCACTGATGGTGAGGCAGCAAACCAGCTTTTGTGGTGTCCACCATTTCTGTGGTGGATTTAGCATTGACATGATGTAGCACATCTCTAAGAAAATTGCTCTTGTTTTTTTAGCAGCATTCATGTTGATATGCAACATTGTACGCTATATACTATTGTACTGCACTGGCAAGGATGTAGCAGCTCATTGCTAACTTCAGACAGGAATAAGTTAGATACGACTTAACTCCACAACTTACCCTCAAAAAACACAATGCACATGCTAAATGGAGATATGTAATGTGTTTTAGTACAGAGGGACTGGCCTTAGATAATAGAAGATAATAAGAAATTGTAAAGCTGCTTTGATGCTTTGAGACAATGCTCCAAGTGCTATATAAATAAGTGTAATAGTTATATGTTAGAACTAGTTCTTGGCTACATGACTCTCTTTGGAACTTGAGCACAAGTTGATATTCTTCACAGAAACTGGACATATTGAGAATGATATATTTTGTAAATATAGATGTCTGCTGGTAGCCTAGCGGTTAAGGTACTGGAGTATGAACCAGAAGGTCCAGGGTTTAAATCCCACCTCTGCCAAGCTGACGCTGTTGGGTCCTTGAGCAAGACCCTTAACCCACATTGCTTGGATTGTATCAATTGGAAGTCAATAAATGCTGTGATGTTATTATATTCACTGCCTGGTCAAAAAAAAGGTCACACTTTAATATTTTGTTTTACCGCATTTAGCTTTGATTGCGACACGTGTTCGTTGTGGCATCGTTTCCACAAGCTTCTGCAATGTCACAACATTTATTACTGTCCAGAGTTGCATTCATTTTTCCCCAAGATCTTGTATTGATGATGGGAGATTTGGACCACTGTAAAGTCTTCTCCAGCACATCCCAAAGATTTTCAGTGGGGTTCAGCTCTGGACTCTGTGGTGGCCAATCCATGTGTGATGATGATGGGTCATGCTCCCTGAACCACTCTTTCACAGTTTGACCCTTCTGAAACAGATGAACATCTTTACCACAACCACAGGATGGGTCTTTCGACATGGCTGTTTAACAAATGAGAAGCTACTCAATGCATCAGTTAGGGTTAAAGAACTTGCTGCCAGCTGAAACATAATCAGCAATGCAGTAATTTTCCAGTGGAAGCCTCTTTTTTAACTATTTCACTATTTGCTTAGTTAAATCCAGGTGGTGACCTTTTGTTTGGCCAGGCAGTGTATCTATGTGAGATCATGTACTGTACCTTAACAGTGCCAATATATTTGGAATATACTTGACATAACAGTCAGAACTATGTTCATTACATGTACTAATAGCTCACGAGAGCTAACTGAAGCAGACACAAATGTGCCTGCAGATACAAATGTGCAACATGTTACACAGCCATCTTGAAAGTTGTTCTCCTGTGAGCAATGCCTCCACTCTTGCTTATAAACCCATAATTGCTAGCTCGTTTCCTTTATGTGTGTGTGTTCACATAGTCGGGGTGTGGACTAGCTGGCTTTAATGAGCATTCCCCCTCAAGCAAAGGTCAGTACATGGATCATTCTGAGATCTGCTAAATTACACACACTATACACCCCTGACCTTACACATACCCACACACTTCCATGTTCTCCATGCCTTGATCTCCAGTTTCCAGTCTGTGAGACTGAACTTTGTCCTCTGGAAAGTTATACAGCCGAGCTATCGTTTACCTTGCCAAAAAGTGTAAAGGGGCGCATGAATTTTTAAATAATGTACCATGTATTGAAGAAAACATCTACATCTTGCTTGAAAACATCTACTCTATATCAGTACTGCTGACTGGACATATTTGGCTCTTGCTTGCTGTTTAAGGTGTCTCAACTGTCTTTGAGGAATAGCATATAAGGACAACTGTTCAAGATCTGTAATATCTCTGAACGGACTATTGCTAGACTGGTCAGGTATGCAAAACAAAACCCTGCCTTAACTTCTTAGGTCCTGCTAGTTTATTGTTACATATGATTACAAAATCACAACACTGCTGTAAGACTATGAATATGCACTTACTTAGTGTGTTGGCTACCAGTGGCTCCTGAAGACCAGGCAGGTTTCACAGCTGCAGCGCCGGGGGATGATCCCCCGTTTGGCCTCTTGCAGGATTTTGGATAAAAGTCATTGCGTGCCTATACATGCACTTATTAATCTGATAACGATTGGATTTTTGCAGTTATTTGACTATTCAAGTGGTCATGTATACAGTGCACGATGATCTAGAAATCAGATTAAGAGAGCTGGATTTTATTCCAGTAACTGGATTACTCAATGCATGTATATCAGTGTTTTCAGACTTAGTATGAGCACGTATATCTAATGACTGGCCTCTTTTTCCATTGACTTTGGTGATTCTTTTCTCGCTGGATCTGGCAACCCCGGAATGAAACACGCCACGGAATTACAGGCAGTTGAACGACTACCAAGCACTTTGGTAAGTGTGTGTGGGCTTATACTGTATATTCCACCTAATTCATAATTGTTAGCTTATGTAAAACCTTGCAGGCGCCAGAAATGATTGAGGTACACTGTCAGGCTTTGTTAAATGTCAAGGTGTGGATTTGTGAACTGGCGTAATGATATAGTGCGATTATATGTACCATCTTTCTTACTAAACCAACAAGCTAGGTGTCTAATCATGTGGCCAAGACACATACAAACCGACTGCTAATGAATGTACAGTACGTGTCCTACTAATAATGCCTCTCATCACTTTACAAGCAGAATTCTGAGTTACTTTGAAGTGTAGTAGCATAATGTGTGTGTTTTGGTGGTGGGGGGATGGGGGGGGGTGATTGGTACTTCTGAGTCAGTGTGAGACCCAAGTTCTTAATTGTGTGGCGCTTATGCAGTGTTTGTCACATACAAAATAACACAGACTGTCCCATTCACAGTCACACAGGACATTAGCACAGCCGAGGCTGACGAACGACACAATAATGCACGATCTGACCTGACAGAGTGAAAGGAAAATGTATTGTGTGAAAATGGCACAATACAGTATTCCACGAAAAGTCGTGACCTAAAATGGGATACGTTTCAGAACCCTTTCATGGAAAGGAAAAAATAACAGCCTTGTGTTCTGGCTTAAATATAAGCTATGTACATTTTTGGTTGATGTTGTAAAGATGTTAAGAAGAGTAAGTTTACACTCGGAACAACAAAATCCAATAGGCTATCGAGCAAACGACTCACTATACAATATATGGTAAAGGATTAAGCCATGGAGATTGCTAAAATGTGCACACAGAAGCCAAATACAGATAGTCAGATAGTCCCCTATTTATGATGGGGATAAATCATAAGTCGAATTTACCGGTTTTATATATAAAATCTTGATTCATGATTCACGATTCAGTACAGTGATTCAGTGATTCAGATTCACAACAGCCCTTGCTCAGTGAAAATCTCCGCTGTGTTTATCTTGTTTTTCTTTATTTTTACATCTACAGTACTGTACTCTTAATGCAAATAAGTCTCTGTGGGTATTGACAGTCAACCAAAAGGAAAACTGGAAAGGACCGAAAGGAACAGAATCCTGTTGGCTTTCAGGCTGAGCAGTTAGCATTAGCAGCTAGCACCCCGAGTTCACCAATAGAATTTTTGAAGTGTTTTGCTTTTACTTTTCACATTTTCTCAGCATTTTTTTTATGAAGTAAGCTTTGTGTTAATGATTTTGGCCATCTGTAGGGTAATGTAAGTGATAATGTGTAATAGGCTCCATGCAGTTCCAAGCATAGACTGGAGTGGCGAAAAGCACACGGCCACTAGACTCAGAAGCAATGATCAGCCTTACTAAGGCTAGTTCTAGTGAATAAATGGAAGAGAATCCCTTCCTGTTCCAAAATCTAGTGGAAACTCTTCTCAGAAGAGCGTAGGCTCTTCAAGCAGCATGGAATCAAGACCATGATTTTGAATTGAACAGTCCAACGAGCTTCATAGCTGGAACTTTATGCCGCCGTGACACCAAAGGATTTTGTGACAATTTGAGGGCTGATGTAAATGAATTTGTACTTGAAAAGAGAAGAACTCGATCATAACTTCACCCAAAAAAAGAGAAAAGCAAACAGGGGAAGAGAGACTGAGTTGAGTGACCGAGAGTGGGAGTGGAGTGGAAGAGCGAAAGAGGCGAGACCGTGACCCGACCACATGGACCACTGCTGTCTAGGTCTGGTCATTAACACACATGCAAGTTTGTCTTTCTATCATCGTGGGGACTTTGTATTGATATGACATTACCGGAGCTAATTAATGATACATCTTCACCCAGCCCTAACCCTAACCTTAGTAGTCAGAAGCACCTTGTTTTTTGGTATTTCAAAAGAAAGTTGTTGTTTCTATATTGTGCCCCCCCACAAAAACACACACACACAACTCTCTCTCTCACACTCAGAGTGTAAACATGCTTTGAGGGAGATGTTTTTACACCACAACCACATGCACACCATGTACTTATGTTCTTACGTATGATTAGATTCATAGGTCACAATCAAACTCTGAAAACATGGAAGGGTGTGTGTTAGTTAGTTAGTTAGATACGTAAGTACTGCAGTAGACATCATTTACAATGGTGCTTTGTGAACCCGTTCGAATTTTATATATTTCTACATAAATGTGACCTAAAACATCATCAGATGTTCACACATCTACTGCTGAACAAATGATACCAAAATATTATACTAAAAGTGTGCAAAGTGTTTTCAATCAATAGCATGACAGTCAGAAGACTGCTCTTCACAACACTCTGTGGAAGTATAGAATGGGATGAACAAAGATTTCTTAGGATCTCAGAAAGAGTTGTTGATGCTCATCAGGCTGGCTACAAAACCACCTCTAAAGAGTTTGGACTCCACCAATGCACAGCCACAGATTGTGTAGAAATGGAGGAAATTCAAGAGCCTTCCCTGGAGTGTTCGACCAACAAAGATCACTTCCTGAGCAAGGCCATCACTGACGGAATAATGAATTAGGAATTATCCCAGCAAATTCTGAAGGAAAATGTCAGGACAGCTGTCCATCAATGGAATCTCATTAGAACATGGGTCATGCAGCAAGACGGCGAACCTAAGCACACAAGCCCTTCTACCAAAGGCTGTCCATCACAATGTGGGAGTAGGCGTGCCCTGAATGTGACACAATTCAGGGTCACTGTTGCAGCACTGCGGGCTCATCTACATCCTTCCTTCACAGCCAGTCGTGTCCTGGCAGTGTTGGGCTAATGTCCAAGTTTGATTATGCTCAATAATAATATGTAATCATATGATAAATTGTAATGCTTACAGTGTACTATCTCAGCCTGTGATTGTTGTTAAGCTGAATGGACATTCAAAACTATAGTACTGAGCAAAAGTCTTAGGCAGTCTACAGTTTTCAGTTTGTATTCTGCTTATTCTTTATTTACTGCACTCTGTAGTTCTACAGTTACAGATTGTACTCCATCGGTTTCTCTACATACCTTGTTAGCCCCCTTCACTCTGTTCTCCAATGGACCATACGACCAGCACAGATCAGGTACTATTTGGGTGGTGGATCATTCTCAGCACTGCAGTGACCCTGACGTGGTGGTGGTGTGTTAGTGTGTGTTGAGCTGGTATGATTGCATCAGACACAGCAGTGCTGCTGGAGTTTAAACCACTGTCTACTCACTTTCCACTTTATTAGAGACGCTCCACTTTGTACATGGAGATGGTAGCTCATCTGTTGCTGCACAGTTTGTGTTGGTCATCTTCTAATTCTGCTCACAGGATTCTGGTGGTTGGTAGACTATTAAAAAAAACACTCCAGCAGCACTGCTGTGTCTGATCCACTCATACCAGTACATTAGGGTCATCGCAGTGCTGAGAATGATCCACCACCCAAATAGTACCTGATCTGTTCTGGTCTGTTCTGGTCCTGTGGTCAGCTAGAGAACAGAGTATGTCGAGATAGATGGACTACAGCCTCTAATTGTAGAACTACAAAGTGCAATGAGCACAAAACCCTAAAAAGAATAAGCAGAATATAAACGTAACGATATGGAATGCCTAAGACTTTTGCACAGTACTGTGTGTCTCCGAAAGAGACATTAATAACGTCTGTATAACAGCTGTCTCTTTGTTCTGTACTCAGGTTTGGAGCAGATGTTGGAAAACATGACATCCCCTGTCTAGTGGTGATGGTGTGTGAGTGAGCGAGTGGATGGATGTGCAAGCTTACCAGCAGCGTTGGCGATTTCTTGCTGCATGACAAGACTACTTCTATTTTAGTCAGGGCACATTTTTTTTACAAACTGTGCGTGTGTCTGTGTGATTCACGCTAGAGATCTTCCAAACAATAGGCACACTTCGGTCCAGAGGCCGATCTGACACATCAGTGTCTGCCTCATTGTGTGTGCTCTTTTCTTTAGCTGGAGCTCATTCTTATTCAACGCTTTCCATCTCATTTCGCTCTGGCTGCTCTCTTATACACACGCACACACACACACACACACAGACATACACACACATGAACACACTTATACACTTTAGCCACCTGTTCATGGCTATCCCTATACTCTGTCTGTCAGTACTGGAAGGAATCCGGTTTTCAAATCAGTGTTCATGTCTGTGTCCGTGTGTCCATTAGTGTGTGTGTGTGTGTGTGTGTGTGTGCGCGCGCTTGGTTTGCAGACAGTCACACCTCGCCTCCACAGAATACAACTCAGCCCATCTGGGATCATTAAGTCAGTGCTGATGAATAGAGCAATAGCTCTTGGGCACAGGGGAAGGAGACAGCAGTGGAGGTGTGGACACAGAGACAAAAACACGTCCATACAGGTCCAGAGAAGACAGAGTTTAAGAAAGGCCAAGGCTAGAAGTGCGCATGAAGCGTCTCAATGGGTGAATGGCCACTTTGTGCGAGAAGAAGGAACTCCAAACGGCGTTTTTCAGACTCGTCATGAGTGTTACAACTGCCGGCTTAGTGGTTTAAGGTGGCGTATGAGTGACTGCACGTGCACATCATTATCAGCTTATCCGATCTGGAATACACCAGGAAACTTTAGAAGAGTTAATTCCCTTTTTATCAAGACATAATTAAGCTGAATTTAATATAGCCTTAAGGCATCACTAATGTTGCAAATGGCTGTGCGGAATGATTCAGCTCTAATTTCTTATTCCCACGACTGCAGAGGCACATTTTAAACAACCAGTGTCCATTTTTTACTGTGACGTAGTTGAAGCGGTGGTAGCTGAACCCAAGTGGTAGCAGAAGTATCAGTATTAGTCGTTGGTGGTGGTGGTATTCAAGACTGCCAGAGCCGAGTCGGAGTCAAGTGGCCGAGGGCGAGACGAGACCGAGACCGGATTAACATTTAATTCATAGTATAAGAATAAAAAGAAGAAAACGAAAAACAAAAGTAGTCTGTAATACATTTTACATTTATTACCATTCATTATATATTGTATAGTATAATTATTAAATATATTTATAAATATAGTTCATCATAGATTGTGTAAAATTTAACATTAAATTATACATAGCCTGAATGAACATGAAGGGCAGTAACTTGTTTTTCCTGTTTGCCAATTGGAGTGCAGAATTTATTTAGCCATGTAGAGAAAGGACTGGTTCTGTTTCAATGAATGTTGATATTCAATAATGATAGACAGAAAAGTTCTGTTTATAATTAACGTTTCCTCAGACGGATGCATTGGACTCAATAGTAGTTATAGTTGTTGTAATAGTAGTGGTTGTGCTGATGGTAGTATGAAAAGTGAAAGGTGTGGATCTAAAATGAACGATACAAACACAATAGCTGATGACAATCAAATATACTATGCTTTTGTTTACGCAATAGGCCACCTTCCAAATTTCTAGTCTAGTCTAGTCTTTCTCCATAGTCTGCTTGCACTACCCAGCAGAGGCAGCCCTCTAGACCTGGAGAAAACTCACATTTGGACGGTGAAAGGGCCCTGGCATGGGACCGGCGGTTGATGCAGAACCCAGTGGGGAATGGAATCCCAGTGAGAATTGGATGGCACCCACAGAGAGAGGATACACCATCATCTAGCCAGAGGCATGGCATTAACCAGTGAGGCTCAACACGGGAACCAGTGATCTGAGCCACATTGGTTCGTATTCTGCCTCTGGCAAGGTGAGCCTTGAGTTTGAGTTGTTTATCACTGCCGAATTTCGATTCTCCTATTATATTACCAGAATCAGATTTGTTGCAGATTGTCCCATTCCTCTGTAGCATTCGACATAAAGTTTGGGAAAATGCACAAGTAAACACACTTAATAACTGTTTTAAATTCCAGCTTTTTAGCTATTTTGAGCTGCTGGAAGTGTTAAAAACATGTAGGGCACACAGTGTATTTGTAGAGAGACTGAATCTCACACATCCAACGCAACTCAAAACAAATGGACAAAGCAACAGAACACCAGATTTTGAGGATGACCAGATTTTGTGTGTGTGTGTGAGAGAGAGAGAGAGAGAGAGAGAGAGAGAGATATCGCCTGGCAGCAGTCTGGCTCATGGTCCAATCTTGGACCTGCTTATTTTAATCCTGACATGGTCCACATTCCCACTAAAGCTTTAGGTTGCATAACTGAGACAAGAAATTGACAAAAATCATAGCACTAATCCTTCTGATCACAGCTAAATTTAGATGAGTTTTCAGGGAAAAAAGAGATTTGGAGAATGGGGCTTTCATGGCATGGCTTGCAAGGCCATTAAAAAAGCAGCAATTTGCAATAAATGTGATAACTTGTAGGAGCATGGACCAAGCTACAGGGAAAGACACACAACAAAAGAAAGAAATTACTGAAGAATCCATTGAAACTGGGTTTTTACTGCGTATTGTTACTCTGATGGTAGTGGTGGTTGTGGTAGTAGTCAAGTCAAGTCAGATTTATTTCTATAGAGCTTTTTACTATGGAGCATTGTCTCAAAGCAACTTTACAATTTTAGATTATCTCCTAATATCTACGTCCAATCCCAAATTGAGCAAGCCTAGGGCGACAGGGGCAAGGAAAAACTCCCTTGGGAGGACAAGACTCAAGAAGTAGTAGTAGTAGTAGTAGTAGTAGTAGGTGCAGTAGTAGCGCTAGTAGTATGATTAGTAGTGGTGACAGTAGTAGGAGGAGAATTAAATTAAAATAAGTAGTAGTAATCATCATAGTATTGCTGGTAGTGGTGATAGTAGTAATGTTGTTGGCAATAATAGTAGGAGTAGCTGTACTGGTAGTAGTAACGTGGTGGTAGGAATAAAGTAGAGTAGTATTGAAGTAGTATTTTAAGCAGCAACAGTATTGCTCTAATTAGCAGTGTAATAATACAATGGTTGTTGCGTAATAGTATCAGCAGCAGTAGTGTGGTAATGACTGTGGTGCTTGTAGTGTAGTATTCCAGATAACGTTGTGATATTTTAGTGGTAAGAGCTGTAATGTTTCCTACATACTTTGTCCGTCCCCTTTGCTCTGTTCCATAATGGTCAAGACCCCCACAGGACCAGCACAGATCAGGTCCTACTTGGGTGGTGGATCATTCTCAGCACTGCAATGACCCTGATGTGGTGTTACTGTGTGTTGTACTGGTATGAGTGGATCAGACACAGCAGTGCTGCTGGAGTTTTAAACCACTGTTCAGTCATTGTCAACTTTATAAGAGCCATTCACCTTATTGCTCCATTTTCTAGATCTTCTGTTGCTGCAAAGTTTGTGTTAGTCATCCTCTAATCCTTCATCAGGATGCTGGGGGCTGGACATTTTTGGCGGGTGGGCTATTTTCAGTCCAGCAGTGATACTGAAATGGTTTAATTCCAGCAGCACTGCTGTAACTGATCCATCCATACCAACTCAACTCAGTGACACACCACCATCATATTGGATAACAGAGAAAAGGGGACAAAGTATGTAGAAAAACAGATGGACTACAGTCTGTAATTGTAGGGCTACAAAGTGCAGTGACCGGCAAAACCTAAATAAAGAATAAGCAGAATATAAACTGAATAATATAGAATGATTAAGACTTTTCAACAGTACTGTATATATATTTACATCATGGTTCCAAAACATGCCCAAAGTAATGTTGGTGATAAGAACAGCAAAGAAGATGAAGCATCTTGACTTAAAAGAGAAGGTAACAAGACTGCAGGAAGGAGAAAGAAATAGAAACCCTAAACTGAGTCCAAGCACCCCTAAAAATAAAAGTAAAAAGTTGTTTTTTGATGTTTATTTTAAAGGGAGGTTTATCTATATAGGATGAAGAAAGGTGGGACTGGTCTCGGGGTGCTCTGATCCTAGATCAACAGCGCATACCTTTATATGGAAATATAGAACCTCATAGACCCTCACAGTAAACAGAACGAGGGTCCGGTTGTCTGTCAGAGATGGAGAAGTGGGTGGAAGTCTTGAACTGAAGCTCAGAAGTGATCATGTGGAGAAGTGATGGAGAAAAACAATGAGGAGGAGGAACAGAAATGATAGATTGGCCTCTACAAGAATACCTCTGTTAATGATTGGTGTTGCTGGAGTGTTTAACCGCTATAGTGAGAGTATGTGTGTGTAGATCACTCCAGCACACACTGCAGTTCCACATGAGTGCTATTGTTGTGTGCAGACCACCTGTATGGTAATGAGTGGCCATCCTATTGTCTGGCGTAAAGAGAGCAGCTTGTCGGAGTGTGCCGCGATGAGGGGGGTTAAACACAGAGACAGCAGTGCGTGTGCGGTTGGGGTCAGGCGGTGGCGTTTCTAATTGCTGACCCCAGGTGTAGGTCAGCAGAGATGAAGCAAGATGCCCTGTCCAATTGGCCTAATTCCTTTCTGAAATCCCAACAATGAACACTAACAAAGCATTGGAGACTGAATGCTTTTGGTGTTAACGCACACATCTGCTGTCTGCTGAGACGGACTGACCTGCAGCTTTTCAGAGCCAGAAGTATGTGGACAGCACTGGGAATTTGCGTGTTCTGCTTTCTTAGCCATACCATATCTAGCAAAGTGTTTAAACCTGTTAAAAGGATTAGGTGTTTGAGGCTGAGCAGCCAACCAAGCCCACCATGCGCAATCGCTGGACTGGTGTGCCGGGGATGTTTACTCGAGCGGCTGGGGCACCTTTTGTCATTAGTGGCTAGGCTTGATGTGTACGAGGTACATGTACAGGTCTTCCACATACACACCTCTCCCATGTTTTGTTTGTTTCTTTATTTTGTACAAATCTCTCTGGGATTACGATCTGTTTTTTCTGTTCTGCAATGGATTTGCTCCTTTAATGGATTACCATCCACTCCTTAATTTCCTTTGCACGCCCCTCGACCTGTTGTTCTTTCTACGAAACCCATACCAGTTCTCATTCTCCCTCAGCCCACTCAGGGCTTGCCTTTATCCGCTTTTCCTCCCACACACTCCGCATCATGCCTGCATCTTATGGCCTTTTCACACTGAGTTCGATTTTTTCGCACTCAAAAAGAAAAAGCTTCCGTTTTTGAACGTAGAAGGACCTTCACACCAGGTGCGCCATGGATTTTCCCCTTTTTCCCATTCCCCTTCGTATGTTGTTCACATCGCCAAAAGACACGAGCAAAGATTAGTGCAGGAAGCTCTAGTTTGTGGTTTTTGTGGGCATGAACAGACTAGAATGCACTTAGATAAAGAAGAAAACAGTTCCATCCAGTCACTGTGGGGTTTATCACCATCATTCTCCAGCTTTTCAGATATATTCCACCAGATCTTTTCATTAATATCAGTGTCTTTAGAGTCAACGTGTTGCTTGTCCTATAAGCTCTTGTGCTCTGCTACTAGCAGGATGAGCTGTTCTGCCTGACAACCGAGCTCTGATTGGTCAGTCTGGTTTTAACAATCAACCCAGAAATTAGAACAGAAATTTTACGCAGCTTCACAGTCCGTCAGTTTCAGACTTGATGTGAAGAACAGCATTAATATACGTCTGTTCTTTTTCAAAACTTGACATAAAAATCGGCCTTTAGCCTGCGTTCACAATAGAGATAAAGTGGCCCAAAGTTAATTTTATGATTTACGCAGAAGTAGTCACGCTCTTAATCTGAGCCAAATGCGAAGTGAACAAGCAGAATGAGGTGTACGGTAGCGATGGTGAACCTAAACCAGCGACTGTCATAACTCTCAGATGCATATTATTGAGGACAAGAAGGCAAAATGATGGCTGTTGATGGCTTTCTGTGAGGCTACTTCTGTGGAGGGAACAGACCCAAACGAGGAGTGGTGGAACCGCCACAGGGACGGGTTTACAGACATGTACTTAACCATAAACGTTTGAATCTCAAAGGCATTGTTTAGCTATCTACGCTCACCAGACGCTCTGTTAGGTACACCACCTTGTTTCTACGCTCATTGTCCATTTTATCAGCTCCACTTACCATATGGATGCATTTTGTAGTTCTACAGTTACAGCCTGTAGTCCATCTGTTTCTCTACATACTCTGTTCGTCCCCTTTACTCCGTTCTCTAATGGTCAGAACCCCCACAGGACCAGCACAGATCAGCACTGCAGTGCCACTGGTGATGTGTTACTGCGTGTTGCACTGGTATGAGTCTTAAACCATCTCAGTGTCACTGCTGGACTGAAGATAGTCCAGCAAGCAAAAATGCCCAGCCACCAGCATCCTGTGAGCACTGCTGAAGGATTAGAGGATGACTTTACATCTACAATGTGGAGCAATAAGGTAAATGTGTCTAATAAAGAGCGCAGTGAGTGAACACAGTGTTTAAAAACTCCAGCAGCACTGCTGTGTCTGATCCAACACACTAACACAACACACCAGTGTCACTGAAGTGCTGAGAATATTCCACTACCCAAATAGCACCTGATCTGGGCTGGTCCTGACTGTTAAAGAACAGAACAAAAGGTGCTAACGAAGTATGTAGAGAAACAGATGGACTACAGTCTGAAATTTAGAACTACAAAGTGCTTCTATATCTTAAGTGGAGTTGATATAAAGAACAGGTAGTGTAGAAACAAGGAGGTAAACCTAATAAACTGTCATTTGTAATGTTTTCATGTCCGACTACATTAAGTTACTTCAAAAGGGGTGGGGTTTCCAGAAGTGCTCTGGTGCTCTTGGTCACATCTTATCAGCTATGTTTCGAATTTCAGTACATTTGAAAGAGACCTGGATGAGAATTGAAATGAACGTATTGTTTGCCGTTCACACTGCCATAAAAGAAACAAATCTTTATCACATTTGAAAGAAAAATCAACTTTGGGCCACTTTTTACTCCAAGCCTAATTGTTCTCCAGGGTTCCAGGGTGTTGTTAGCAAACCGCTCGCCACATTTGTGCAAGCGTCGCAAAGTAACCATAACACCAAAACACAGGCTGGTGTGCGAGCGCTGGAAGCCGAAACTTATAGACGTGTGCGTGTGTGTGTGTTGCCTAATTGTCAGGAGCGTTGTTGCAATTTGTTGTTCGTGTCACGTAACTGTGGCAATAATTTGGCGTGTCAGGTAGAACACTCTGGGCTGCTCTTCCACAGAGACGTACAATAACAGCCTTTGTTTCTGAAAGCAGTGTATTTGCGTTTCGTGATGTGTCCTACTTACTAGCGAGCTGACCATATGGCTGGAGGACTTTCGAATGTCTCTGAGTATTTAGCATAGCTTCATTGCT
The DNA here is from genome assembly GCA_025084515.1 of Ancistrus triradiatus. NCBI lineage: Eukaryota > Metazoa > Chordata > Actinopteri > Siluriformes > Loricariidae > Ancistrus > Ancistrus triradiatus. The sequence goes on along the minus strand of JAJAGP010000002.1, from coordinate 1,137,322 downwards.
GCATCTGGCAGCTAATGACTCGCCTCTTTAAAGCTGTTATCTTTCCAGCTCAGGGATTTTAAAGACTGCGCCATTTTCCCCTCGCATATCACTAAATTGTCCGTTCCTTTACACTCGTGGCAGTTGGTGAGCAAACATTAGCGAGGGATTGTGCAGCACATTAGCATAGCTGTGGATGTGGAGCTTCTAGGCAGAACGGCCGGCTATTTCACACCCTGATTCCTTACAAAACCCTCAGGCCGTTATGTAAAAGTCAACCTGTTTGGATACTGCTGGGAGCGCTGGACAACTGTCCATTCACATTCATATAGGCGTACACGCACACACTCATTAGCGGACAGCATGCACCCCAAATGGTACGTCCACCCACACGGAGTTCTGCAGAGAACAAAGACAGAACAGTGCGAGACAGCGCGAAAACGTGGGGGGAACAAACATGGCACAACAGAGCCATCCGCTCTCTATTTATCCTGCATTTAGATAAAGATCATCAGCGCTGTGCAGGGCCTACAACAGAAGGATGGAAATATAAACGCATTACATTTACATTTATTTATCTGGCACGAGCTTGTCCACTGCATTACAATTACATTAACAGCATTCAGCAGACCCTCTTAACTAATCAGCTTCCGGTCACGGAGGGTTTGAAGGACTTTGCTGGAGTGCCCAACAGTGGCAAGTTGGGACTTAAACCCTCAAACTTCTGGTAAACAGTTCTGCATCTTAACCACTGACCCTCTTACAAGCAACATCTGAAACATGACGAGAAACACCAGACTTGGAAAGAAGTCACTAAGTTGCATCTAACAAGTAAGACTCAAGTCTTGACACTCGAGTCAAGTTCCAAGTCAATACAAGTGAAACCCGAGTCAAGCCCCAAGTCCTAAACTTCAAGTCACAAAATAGCAAATGGGATAGTTTTAGTGTGCTATCAGCCAAACTAACCAGGCTGACAAAAGCAGCTAGAAAAAAACAAAGTTTGATGTCTTTATAGATGAAAAGGCCACACACTTTCTAGCCACAAACTGCAACACCGCCCAACGTTTCTTGGGACTGGGTGGAGATTTTCCCTTGTTGCTTTGTTACGGATAAACAAAGCTGAGAAGCTCAGCGCTCTAGTTTTACAGTGATACAGCACCATGCAAGCAATACAAAAGGCTCAGTTATGTGATTCAGTATTATTTTAACACTTGGAAAGAAATCGTTATGTTAAAACATGGAAGGCACTCGAGTTTTTTTGAGTCTTAAAGCCCATGTCCAATTCACTGACGGTAAAGTCTAAGTTGGCTCACAAGTCTTTTTAATTTTGCCGAGTCGAGTCGCAAGTAATCAAATTAGTGACTTGAGTTGCACTCGGATCCAAGTCATGTGACTCGAGCCACGAATCCAAGTCATGGGACCGGTCCAGAATCCAGTACCTTAACCGCTAGGCTACCACAGTCCTATCACAGTTCTACCACAGCCCCACCATGGCCACACCACTGACCCTGACCAGGACAGGAGTCACCACTGAGGTGATTTGGTTAGAATTACAGAGGTTCCTTCCAGCCAGGTCGGATGTCACACAGGCACAATTGGCACAGGAGGCCAGATGGGGGATTGATGCTGCAACAGCGACCCTGTGTTAGACTTGACCCCATTTAGAGTACATTCTCATCTGTGCCTTGTAAATTCCAGAATAGGCTCTGGGCTCACCTCCTGACCTGGATAACTCAGAAGTTGATTTTATCACCTTTAATGACAGTATGATCGTTAGCACATGCAAATTTGATTTGTGTAAGTTTGTAATACGTTTCAACAGTTGTCTGGTGAATATACCATTACACCTAATACACAGCCACTGGAAACCTGTGCCTTGTTATTTTTGCTAAATCCTTTCAAACTAAGGACTAAGCTGAAGAGGACTATGCACCCATTTCAACAACTGAAATATGACAACAACAAAAAACAGGCTTTTTTGGGGGGTGTCAGTCAAGCTGTGTAATCCTAGTAATCCGTCTGTGTATGATAAGGATATCATGACCTTGCCTACAGAGTTCCCGCAGCTTTTCCCTCTTTAAACCTGCACCTCCAGTGGAGGTTTTTAACCCAGATTGGGAGCACAGCCTCAGGGGGAACACTCCTTTTAGCCCAAACCCTGAAGGATGGGGTCAGAGAGAAGAAATAAAGACTGTCGGAGTGTTTTCTTCAGGACAGGTGCTCACATGTCCCATTCTGCCCAAGCCTCCAGATTGGTGCTATTAGTCAGAACTGAGTCTGTATGCATGAATGAGCATGCTTTCACCATGTGTTTGTCTCCCCGTCGTCTTTATCTAGTAACCTGCACCTGGAAGGTGTTCAGACCTGTGAATGTGTACATATGACCAAGCTCTGCTTTGGTTAACCCTTGGGTACAGCTAAGGCTTCTGAAGGAAAATGAATGTGTAGTCTTTATTTATTCTCATCTGGTTTGGTCTTTCTGTTCTTGAATGTCTTATAATTCATCATTCGACTCCAGTGCTTCATGGTGGAGAGAGCTTATAGATGGTCATTTACCAATTTCCAAATATGTGATAGAAACTAAAAGGAAGTAAAACAGTAACTTTAGTGTAAACAAGTTGGGGAGATTGATGAAGTCCCTCAGAATTCATAGGCAGTTTGTAGTATACAAAAAAACCTTTGCAGCTGTCAGATCTTTATCTTAGTACTCAGATTGCTTTAATCAAATCTCACTGGTACTTTTGCATCTGTGCATGTCTGGCAACAGCACCGGCAGAAAAGCAGACGTTTCAGGCTGCATTCCAAACCACATACTACTGTACTAAATAGAATGTCGATGCAAATTAGCAGGTCAAAGCAAACGTACATCACAAATGATCTTGGCATGGTAGTATGTGATTTGGGATGCAGCTTCATCCTTCAAAATAGAGACGACACGTCTGTAGAGTGGCGCAATTCAGAAAGATCAACAAGCGGAAGGAGTCTTGATGCTTTTTAGAGGAAGACTCATTTCCGTACAATATAAATACCTTCTGCTGGTCCATAAGTCTATGTCTCTTTAAAGAACCTCTTAATATAGGTCTAAAGCACTGACTTGCTCTGGGTAAGTGACCCGCTAAATGATCTAAATATACTTACTGGACAAAACGTTGTCTGAAACATACCTAACAGTGTGTAATACCTCCATGAATTCTGACAAATTCCTGTAGATTTTTTGCACTGCTGGTAGACCTGTATGACCGTATAGCTACTTTTGTCACACTACAGCCTTTGGCACGGCCAAATGCAATCACTCCTTTTTGCTAATTGTTAATATCTGCTTTGCGACCCATTTTCCACACATCCAACAAGACATTCACTGCACTGTACCACCTCTTCACAATCTGTGAATCCAGTCACACACCTTGCAGGTATTTATAGCCCGATAGTCTTCATGCAACGCCATCTGCAGGAGTGTTACTACCACCTTTAAACCTGCAAAGTCAATGTGATGGCCAAAAGATTTAGAAGGTATTTAGCAAAGAAAATGGCACTCATCTAGAATTCATAAGGACAGTTGGAACCCTTTTTGAGTCTTGGTCCTCCGAAGGTTTCTTCCTGATCACATTTAGGGAGCTTTTCCTTGCCACTTGGGGTTGCTCAGTTGGGGTTGTTGGCCTAGACAGCTGGAAAGCTGCATTGAGAAATGCTCCATTGTAAAAAAAAAAAAAAAAAAACACTATATAAATAAAATTGACTTGACTTGGGTTCAAGTTCACTGGAAGTTCATATCCCTGGCTCTGCCAAGTTGCTACACTTGGCCCTTGAGGAGGTTTTTTACCCTTCAAATGCTCAGCTCTGGATAAGGACATCTGCTAAATGCCGGTCTATAGAAATAGCTGACCAGTGCCACCAGAGCATTGACTCAAGGTATAGTTTTACTTGGACCTTCATGTCTCTGAATTACACAGTATTCACAAGTTGTGTCGTTTAGGCTATGTGCTGACCTAGTTCACTTATATCTACGCTGTGGTCCAAAAACGGACCATGCTTATTGGTCAAGTCTGAAATGCACAGTCCGTTCCTTTTTAAAATATTCCTGATCGTGCTGTATGTACTGGACTAGAGGCTAGCATTGGAGCTTCACCAGTGTGGGTGGTGAAAAAAAATACTGACCAAATGTTCGCTAACAGATCAAGCCTCAGCGGGCTTCTGGCGGAGAGCCCTGTGAATCTCACAGTCTCCAAGCGAGGCCCTGAAATCCGTCTCCGTTCGCTTCCCTCCGTTCCTTTCTCAGCCGAAACTTCTGCGCTGGTGTAAACCGAGCTAAAATGAGCTCTTTCAGTTTTGTGCGAATTCCGATAAAATGTTTCGAGAAATGCAACAAATGGGCAAGCAGTAATATGTATCCAGTATTATGACTGAGTATGTGATATATAGGGTCCGTTCAAGCGTACATTCAAACAGCCGGCAGGATTTAAACCCAGTAATTAGATCATTTAGTGCAAGCTTGTCTTAATTACAATTTTGCAACTGAATATACAGAAGGTGCCAAAACTCTGAGACCACTAGTGAAATTGCTTGTTTGAATTTTTGTTAAGCAGCAGGTTAATGACCCAGGACACATCTTAAAGCTTTTCGAACGCATTTTCACTAGTGGTCTCAGACTTTTGGAGTCCCAAACCACTATCATAAACGGTGTTGCTCCCATGTTAAATTTTTGGTGTAGGTTATCTGGGACGCCTCAATATTCAGAGAAGTAAGATATTATGTGTGGTTTCATTAGACCTTATACCACATAACATGGCAAACCAAACCATGACCATATTTACATATTTGTGAAAGGGCTGCCACCCTAGTCACTGCACCACAGATGTCACTTGTGCTGTGGTTTATAATGCAACACATTCTTTTTTGTGCTTCTGCCTTGTGACATTTGATGAAAATGTATAGGGTAAGTATGATCTGTGTCTGGTTACACTATGAATTTGTGAGTGGGTAGCAAGAATTTGTGTGGGGGTCTTTCTACATGTGTGTGTCTTTGTGTCTGTCTATTTATTAGCATGAATTGGTTTCCGTCTGATTAACTGAGGAGTTTTAGACATAAAACCACATCGAACCACTTTACTTAGAGCTTTTTGTAACAAAAGGAGCTTCGTAAATATTTATTCGGTCTGTATAGGATTAAAAGGCATTGATCTGAATACATACTAAAAGTATTACTGATTACTATGACATGTCATATTCATTTAATTATTTTAAAGGACAGTAATTGAATTAGGTGAACAATGCATGTCCTGTCACTGACCCTAATGGCATTAATGGTTGTCTAGTTAGAACTGACAGATATTTTGATTAAGCTACGCCGCAGCTCGGAAAACACGCTGGATATTAGCCACACTGCAGCTAAATAAACAATAATTTGACTCATGGATATCATTACAACCATTAAATCCTGAATTTGCTTAATTGCACTTAGTTTTCTCAGTTGGTGAAAAGCTATTGGTTGAAGTAAAGACAGAACGAGACTAAATAAACAGTAACCCTGTCAGAACACCCCAGTTATTCCGTTTATTTACAGAAGGATTTCAGTATTCAGCATGTCAAAATTGGGGTGTGTGTGTGTGTGTGTGTGTGTGTGTGTGTGTGTGTGTGTGTGTGTCCTCACAAAAACAGCAATGCTTGACAAAAGTAATACTATATATAATACACAGTCAATGGAACTGATTCACAAATGCAGTAAGACACAAGTGTGTTTATGCTTCTATATGTGTGTGTTTCCATAAATCTCCGTACATTCCATAAAACTCACATACATACCCACTTTCATAGTCACATGTACACACAAACACACATATAGAGAAACACACATTGATAAAGACATACACACAAGTTCAGAGACACAAAGAAGGACACGTGTGGTTGTATATGTGAGTGTTTGTGTTTCTCATATGTGTGTATGTGAATTATATGTGTGAACTTGTAACTGTTGTGTTTCTGTCATAACAATGTAGGAATGTGGGGATGTTTTTCTGAAGAAGCTAAAAGAGCTAAACTATTTTGAGTTGTTAAGGTGTGTGTGTGTGTGTGTGTGTGTGTGTGTGTGTGTGTGTGTGTACACCTTGTCTTTCTATATTAACATGTTGGGTCTAGCATTAATTAGCTACAGCTAATCATTATATAAACGGAAAGTCCTCACAAAGACAGCGAGACAAACGCGCGTGCGCGCGCGTGTGTGTGTGTATGTATGTGTGCGTGTTGTCTTTCTATTCTTGTAAAGACGAAATGTCCTTACAGTGATAGGAAAACCTGGCAATTTTGACGTGTGAGGACTGTTTTACCAGTAGACGGTTAATCATTATGTCAGTGGGAAGTCCGCATAAGTTGTGTGTTTGTTTGTGTGTGTGTTCGCGCGCGCGTGCCTTGTGTTATGAAAACGAAATGTCCTTACAATGATAGGAAAACCTAGCAATTTGACGTGTCAGGACTATTTACCTGTAAAAAGTTAATCCTTATGTCAGTGGATAGTCCTCACAAGTATAGTGAGATACGTGTGTGTGTGTGTGTGTGTGTGTGTGTTTACAGTCACAACACTGAGCTGTAGTGATTTATTTCTCGGCCAACCGAGCGAGAGAAAAAAAACACTACGTGTGGGCGTGACTAACGATTGCTCACTCAACCCTGTGTTTCTATTGGTTTATGCGTTTCAGGGGGCGTGTTTGAGTATAAAATGGGCAACACGCGGGGCTCCGTGTTTATTCTCTTGTGCAATTGTTTGTAAGGAGATCTTATCAGCTACAGCTTATCACCTGGAGAAGCAGATTGGCGTGTTTCGCTTTTTGCGAGGCGTCTAATCACTCTTTTTCTTTCCAAGCCTAAGTTAAGTGTAGAATGGATGTTTTTTGGCTCTTGTGCGTGGTTCTGTGCGCTTGGTGCATCTCTGCGGAGCGGCACAGCGTCTACTGGAACAGCACCAACCCAAAGTGAGTATGGTTTTGTTTAGGGTACTAATAGTGTTTTTTCCTTCATGTGGAACTGCGTGTTTTAACTGTATCTTTTTAGAATGTATCTCTTTTTCCTATTTGTGTCCCTGCCTGCGTCGTGTAGTTTTGTAAATACAGCTTGCACTGTTTTTTTGGAAAGGTGCTCTCAGTTACAACCTGCAATTTAGAGGATAATATTGCCACACATGAAGCGCGAATCACGCTCGGGCTTGAACGGTTCCCTTTGTGTTTTATGACCTTCTTTTGATGTCTCAGAGCTTTAACAATAAAATAAAATAACCCTTTCACACTTGCACTTTTGCACGAGAGTTCACCGTGTACAGGTTTGGGAGTAATTGCGAATGCAGCCCGAAGGAACTGTAACTACAGCTAGCGCGACCATAAATACACACTGGTGCAAAGGAATACGCGCTGTCATACAAAGTCTACGCGACACGCACAACCAAAATAGACAGGCATGAGCAAACTAGACTTGTAGGCATGTCTGTAGTAGCTACTAATTTTAATGGGACGTTTTGGGTTACAGTGTGTTACCAAGGCTGCACAGGCTGTATGGACTTGTGTAAACACAGCACGTACTGGATTTGTAACGGTGTGTTCTGTGTTTACATGATGCTGTGGTTGCAGTTTGTTATATTCAGTGTATATGACAAGAAAAATCCATAAAAATATATCCAAGACGTGGATTAGAATGGAGTTTGCCCCCCACATTTGCCTCTACAACAGCCTTTGTTCTTCTGGATTTCGGAACATGACTGTGAGGCTGGTTTCTGTTACTAGACAATGAGCCTCAGCTCACTTTTGGTATCTCCGATGTGTTTAAGATCTCTGGTGGAGCTGGGGTCAAGATTCTGTGCAAGCCAGCAGAGTTCTCAGTGAAAGTTGGCAAACCAATTCTCTGTGGACTTTGTTTTACAGAAAGCTGGTTAACAGACTTGTTGGGAGCTGAAACCTATAAATGTGTTACACCGAGAGTCACTTGAGTATCAGTACAGCCCAGTGTACTGTCACTGTCTGTGCAGAATCCATAAACGTATGCTTTGTTAGGAATGTGTTACAGGTGAGAATGGCTGAAACATGCAAACAAAGCATGTCCACAAATTTTTGTCTTGTACATGAGATTTATACAACTCAGAAGCAGTATGTAATCAGTATGAGGTGAGCTGGCAAAATGGGCTGTTTGTGCAATTCTTATGGGTTTATACTGTCTGAGATGGTCCCATTGTTTTTCTTTCTCGTTGCATCCCTAGCTCTGCCCCCCAAAAAAATCAATCCTGGATGAAGCCACGCCTTGTTTACATCCTGACGCCAGTTGTAGCTGTTGCGCAGCGCTCTCGGATCAGCCTGTTAGTCAATCTGTTATCTGGTGCGTCACGATTAATGGGGATTGCATAACTTGGTGCGTACCTGTTCCTGCCCGGAGCAGTGACTCAGTCAGCAGGGAGTGAGCGAGACCGAGCCACAGCTGGAAAAGACAGGTTACGGAGAATAAGTTGGATCTATTAGTGAATCACAGATGCTGAGTATAAGCAATACATGGGTTGGACCGAAAAAGCAGTTTGGGATGTGGTTCTGGTGTAATCCAGATGTAGTCCGCTTTGGGTTCTGAAAAATGTAAGCCAGGACTAAATTTAGGCTCGTCTTGCCATTGCGTTGTAAACCTAATCCCATCTAGCGTGGGTTATAATCTGATTGCTATTTCTGAACCATTTCGCTCTAAAAACCTCTCCGTGGTTTAATCCCTTTTCCACAGAGAAAAGGAAATTTCTTCTGTTCTCATTTCCTCGCTTTCTACTTAATTTTCGCTAATCCGTAGGGGGGAGTTCGACGCTGCTGCGAGTTTCCCCAAGGTCAGAGATGAGTCACATCTTAGCACTTAATTAATCAATCGCTGAGTGGATTAGTCTCTAATGGACGGATCGGTGCATGCCCTAATGGAAGCTCACTGAGGCAGCTCGACTGTGTAGAGCTCGGAAATGTGAGCTCCTAGCGATATCGCAATAAATCACACCGCAGCGCGGAGCGCTTCTACCGCGAGCGTTTGTGTCCATTTGGTTAGGTCAGTCCGGGTCAGACTCTGCATTTGCGGTGTCACTTCGTAGCACACGCGTCGATACAAATTGCGTAACAGTAAACATTTCTGAAGTGCACCAAGTTATTTTGGTCCATCGCCCAACCCTGTGCCTGAACCAGGAAAACATGTACCCACACATGCTGTGATGGGCGAGTTACGTCTGCGAAACTGTTTACTAGGCGTGAAGGCGTGTGGATGGGACGGGAATGATCTAATCCCTTGCGTGCGCCTTTGGATAGTTGCCTCTCCGGTTTGACTGTGCGCGTGCGCCCGGAGTGACGGGCCCGTCCGGTCTGATGCCTCTACACCTCGTCTGGGTTACGCTGACTTGTTTGTGACAGTCTGAGTAGCGACTGCGTGCCTCGACTTGCAGGATCTGTTTGGCCGCCGAAAGGGGTAAACATAATCAGGTTAGCAACAGCTGAGTCGCAGTGACAAGTGTGTTTTATACATGCTTCGTGTAAGGGGGCAGATTTGTTCGGTGCCGTCCGATACACGGGTCACACGTTACATGGAATGTGTGATTTGGGTATATTTAGAAAACGCACCGGCCTGGCAGCAGATGCGCTGCTATACTTGACCGTCAGCTGTCCGCGCGCCCACTCATCCTCCAGCCATTTCCCCCCGTCTCGAGCTCGCCTCCTGTTTCCCGGTACCTTCCCGTTCCACTCTCCGTCTCACCCCCTTTCTGAGTTCTTTAAACAAATGAAGTGCTGCGCTCTTCCTGTCTGGTTTGGAGCCAATTCTCATCGGGGTCCTATAACTTTGTTTTGACCCCGTTGGTGCGCCAAACACTCGACTCTTTATTTTTGTTTGTTTTTCCAAGCGACATTTCACACAGACCTATGCCCATTCATGGGGGATGGGTTGGTGCTTGGACTCAGATTAAGCAGAGGTGTGTAATCCAGTCAGATGACCCATTCACACCAACATCATCTTCGCACTTTATAAATAGGGACGGTAATCCGTCATAATCCAATCTTGCTCTAACTCATGTTATGCGGTTTTGTGTAATCTGTTCTGTAAGATGGTCAGAGTATGGGCTCTCACGCTCATCCAAGACAGATTGGCACGCACATGGATGCAGTACTGTGCAAAAGTGTTAGGCCACCATTGGATTTGTTGCGGCATAATGACCATATATATTTTTCTCTTTATTAGAATACACTCAGAAAATACAGGACATGTGTATGCGGTCTTAAACAAACTGAAAAGTCCTTACAGTGGTAAGGATTTAATGTGACCTCCGTTTACACTTGAACAACAGTCCACAGTCCCAAAAAGCTTGATCAGGAAGGGTCTTTTTGCATGGGTAACAGCCAACAAAACAACTTTTTCGTAAGCAGAACAGAGCTAAAAGGCTGAGACAAAAATTGGAATGGAAATCAGTGAAAAGAGTATTTTCGAGTGAAGACTGCATGTTTCAAAATTGTCCAGTCGTCGACTATATATGGTCATTATACCATTGCTAAACCAACAATCCAATGCTGGCCTAAGACTTTTGCCCAGCACTGTATACACTGCATCAGGTGTCTCACAAGTCCAGCATGGAAAGCCAAAACTACTGATTGGTCACGTGTTGGCGCTTTCTCAGTTTCGTTGTTACGCTTTCCTCCTTCGTCCTTATCTCCGACCCAGACTTCCTGCTTCTCTCCCGATTCTTCTTCATCTCCCCTTTCTCACAGTCGCCCCTCCGTTCCCTTCCTGCCCTCTCAGCCGCGGTGTTTTTCCACGCCGTCTCCTTTCTTCATCTCCCACGCTGATTAGTGTTTGGATTCTCACCATACTAAAGAGCCAGAGTTTTCCTGTCACTGCTTTGTAGTACTACAGAGGCATTGTTCTCGTAGTCTACGCTACGCCGTGGTTTGGTCGCCCGTCTGACCTGGTGAGTCCAGTCTGTTTACGCACCAGGATGTGCGCTTTAATTAGCGCCTCGTCACCTAGACCGATCAGCCAGGGAGGAGAAATGGAGGCAAATAAGAGATCCCTTACCCAAGATCGCATTCGAGTGGAGATGCCTTTATGCGAAAAGGCTACAAAACCACAGGACGTCCGACCCTCATGCAATTAGCATCCATTTAAAAGTGAAAGAGACAGGCAGAGGCACATTAAAAGCAAGAAGGGTACAAAGAGGGGGGATGGGCACAGGGTGAAGGGTCAACCCGAGAGAAAGACTTGCTCCGCTTAAAATTAGGCCCAAAGAAGAGGCCCTGGTCTATAATGCGATTCTAAAGAGAAAGAAGGGGATGGTCCAGTGAAATGCAAGGACAGTGATGGATGAGGTGGAATTATGGGTCGGTGAAAAAGAGCAATGGGGTTTTAAAGAGGTGGCCATGTAGAAACTGTTCAAAAAGTAATCTTTTCGGGGTTGATTAAGATTTCACTGGCTAACACGCACTCACATACACACGCATGTCCTTGGTCTGTGAGTGGGCTGGCGAATAGAAGCTATGTGATCCCTGGGCTTGGTCACTAATTCCACTCTAGGAGAGCGGATTTGTCGCTTGGCATTCGAACCCGGTGCTACATAGCCGCTTTAATTACCAATATGATGGATGGAGCAGGAAAGGGGAATGAATTAGCTGCTGCTTAGTACCCTTGCGAAAAGCCGAGACTGGCACTTCCCCTTAAATTACACCAGTAATTGAAATGCTTATGGAGAGAAATAGTGTGTGTGCATCTGTGAGACCATGTTTACATGACATTGTGGGGACCAAATGTCCCCACAAGGGTAGAAAGATCAGCATTTAGGTTATAATCCAAGCAATTGTGGGTTAAGGGTTAATAGTGGCAGCTTGGCCGAGGTGGGGTTTGAACCCTGGACCATCTGGTTCAGAGCCCAGTACCTTAACCGCTAGGCCACCACAGTACCAGTTTCTTTTTCTCCAAGAGGAGAACTGCTTTTTTTTTTTTCTTTTTACAGAAAAAACAATAGTCAAAAGATGTCATTCATTATCTACAGTAATCATTATGTCAATGGTCGGTCCCCACAAAGATAGTGAGACATGGTGTGTGTCTGTGTGTGTGTGTGGATAGACAGGTTTTATTACCCAGTGGCGTAAGAACAAAGCTCAAAAATAGAATCAAACTACTTGTCACGGCACACCAGCCTTGTTAACGTCTTCCAGCAATGGAGCCCACAGGTGTGTGTGAGTGAGTGAGTGAATTGCTGACTGCAATTACAGCGCAGTTGTTGCGGAGGGCATGTGTTCGCTGCTGTCTGTCTGAACATGTTGTCTAGCGTGTGTGTGCGCGAGGCGCCTGACCCTGCACTTTGACTCCGCTAACCTCCTTGACAGCTCGAGACGTTCCAGAGCTGGACCGAAAGATGGTTCGGGCCAGATGCTGAGCTAACATGTTGGCCACTCGTAAACACACTCAGACTGAAAGACGCGCACAAGATGGGGGAGACGGACGATGGGTTGATATGACATCAAGGCCATAAATCTTGCTGCAGGACATATGGCAACAAAGGATTCATTTTTATCTGAAGTCACGAGTACTGCATGGAATAGTGCGTTGGGCAGCTACTTCCAATGACAATGAAAGAGTTCCAAGCAATTCTAGGAACAAAGCTTTTTGGGCACTGAGCACCCCATCCTGTTTTGTTTTTATTTTTTAACAAAAAACTATACATTTGAATGCAACTTTGAACTATCGTTCCCACACTTGTAAAGGAAGAACATCTGACTTTGCGTTGTTTTGAATAGGGGATGCACTGTGACTGAAAAGACACCAACAAATCTGAGAAAACTTCCATTAATGCTGACCCCGTGAGCCACAAAGCCATCACTTGGATCATACCATTTGTGAGGCAAGGGGGCTGCTGTATTTTCCATTTTAAAGCATGGCGTTTAAACCATATACGTTCTGTGGTTTTAACATTTTTCAGCTTATCAGAGTGAAACATCTGTTAACCTTTTTAAGGGTGCTAGGATTTGATTTTGGGGGGCCTTGATCACCCCTAAGACGGGGCTAGACATGCCCATGTTTGAAACACTTGCTGAAAAAGAGAGTAGAACGATACCGTGTTTTTTTTATGCCTTTCAAGACTTCAAGTGGTTTGGGATTCTGCCTTAGTCGCAGTTGTGGCGTAGTGGTTAAGTTGGAAAGACAACCAGAAGGTTGATGGTTCAAGTCACGACTCAGCCAAAGCTGCCACTTCTGGACCCGAGAGCAACCTTCAGTTGCTAAGATTGTTCCTTGTAAGGTAACGCACTACGGACCAGAAGGTCCAGGGTTCAAATCCCACCTCAGCCAAGCCGGCCCGGCTCTGGGTAAGGAGTCGGTATAAACGTTGTCAGGTCATATCAATTGCAAGTCGCCCTTGGTAATGTGAACGTAATTGTTCCCACACCTGTGCAGACTCGGAACCATGAACGAGATCCGATTTCCTGGGTGGCATTATCTGATTGCTTGATGATAATGGCAGTTGGGAGCATTTCATCGCTAATCTAATAGCTGCCAAATGAACCAAGGATCTATTATTTACGTGAAAGTAAACGCGGTTCATTTATGTCCTGTTATAGCCTACCTGAGGGCCTGAGGCCATGCAGCTGTGCAAGCGCCGCTCGCAACACACCAGGATCCCTCGCTTGCTTTTCTCCAGCACTGCCCCGTGAGAGCTATCACACGGGAACGAGGCTGCTGGAAGAGGGAGCAAGCGTTTGAAGTGACAGATCGCCAAGAGGGAAAGAACAACAACAGTGCAGCGGTGTGATTGTTAGCTGAGGCAGGGATACAAAAACACACACACACGGCTGAGATTCTGGACTCAAGGCTTTGGTGATAATTTAGTAGAGCTTCACTGAATTCAAACACGTGTTCATGAAGTCCAGAGAACAGCTGGAGTTATTGGTACCAAAAAAGATGGGTTTCTGGACTTCTGGATTTCTGGACTACAATTTTAGCACAGCACGTTGCTGAAGACAGTTGCCATGTTGATATTTATACATGGGAGCGAATGGTAGAATTTGGATCTAGCAGTGTCTTGACCCCACTGGCCATCCATGCATGTATTCGATGCCTCATTATCTGCTGTGGCTTGTGGAGTTTTTCCAAATGGATGAACAGGATCCAAACACAATGGTGTCATGTGATCTAGAGATTTCGATTCCTTTTGTAGTACAATGAAAAACAGCCCAGCTTTTTTGTTTGGGTGCAATGGAAAGCCCAAAGAGTCAAACGTCTGTTGACTTCATTGTGTTTTTGCTTTAGTCAGGATCACCTGACAGTGGCTGTAGTCTTTTTTCCCCACAATTTCCCCACGTTTTAGCCCCTCAGAAATGGTCTGCCATTGAGAAGTCACCACTGGGACTTGAACCATTCCCATTGATTTCAAACCGAAGTTTGCAGAGTGCAAGCTTGAATATTCATTCCTTTGTAAAAACCATTAGACGGAAGATGCCGCAGGTCTGATTGTATTTGTTGCGTGCGTAGGCCTGGGCGTGCGACTTATCAGTTGCGATCTCTGACCGATCTCTGACGCTGCCTATTCTCAGGCATTCTCGAACCGAAGCGCAGAAAAACACGCGTAACATTTTCCCACAGAGTGAAAAGTCAGCAGGCTTAGCAGTGCAAACAGCCCCGTCGTTTGAACGTGCCGTTGATTACAAGCTGCGTGAGACGAACTCTAATCTCAGCGGCAGCCTGCGCTAGCGAGAACAGCGCGCGTGTTTACCCCCGTTCCAAACGCCGAGTTGTTTTGACAGGCCTGCTAATTCTAACAAGCGAGAAACAGTGGTATGGGAGGGACCGAGAATGCAGACTGGATTAGGACGGCCAGGAGCCGGGACGTCTGTCTGAAATTCAATCAGGCCTCCTCAGAGTGGGAGTGAGCGTCAGCCGGGGTAAGGCAGTAAAGTCCCGGAGCGCGCAAAGCGCAGATTGACGAGCGGACATTATGGCACGCAGACGCGGCCTGGCAGACGGCTGGTTAGTCAGCGGGGGCCAAACGTTGCCGTGCAACCGGGCCTCGTAGTCGCTGCGGGAGAGAGAAGTATTAGGTTTTATCAAATGTAAAACCGGCAGAAGGAAAGCTCAGTTTGCAGGAGGTTGGGGACCAACGATGAGCAGACTTCCATTAACCTAAAGTTGGGCAAAATCATTAAGACCGAGCTTATTTTATTAGTTCTGAATATCTAATTCATTGAGTAATGTATTGGAAGGGGAACAACAAAAACGCTTATTGGTGCAGCCATGGCTTTTCCTCACCAAACTCCTGATTTCTTCATTTATCCCTGAAGAGGATCATACTGTGTATCACATGCCTGGGGAAAAAATTCAAAATTCAGAGTACGGTTTCTGCTGAATGTGTACTTGTGTGTTATCAATCTCATAAATCGGGGACTACCTCTGTTACAGGTCAACTGATAGCATGCACCTAGATAAATAACTAATCGTGGTAGAACAACTGCAGCCAAGTTCTGATCACAATAAACCCTGTCCTGACAGAGTGCCTTAAATTCAGCCAGGAAAGGCAAAGTATAGTCAGAACTAGAACTAATACAGGCTATATAAATGGTTATGTGCATGAATCAAGATTATTTTCCTGTCTTGATAATGGCTTAGGTGCTGACGTTAAAATGTACATAAATAAATAAACCAATAGTGGAGGACACCTAGGAAGGCTGGGGCATGACCTAGGTGTGACCAAGCCATAAACAGAGAGTGGGGGACGGAAAGTGGCTAGAGACGGAGCCTGGGCGTCTCCGCAGCTGTCTGAGTTCTGATAAACGAAGGAAAGATGACAGGACACGGGTCACAAGCAGCAGGAGCAAGAGCGCGTCTTGAAAAACATCGTCTAGAGAAAGCAGACAGTGACCAAGCATGGCTGCAGGTAGCCTCTTTTGTCTTGCTTGTCATCACGCAAAGCAAATTCCTAGCATAACACGCGTGAGGGCGAAGAGAAGGCACGCAAGCAGTGACAGCCACTCAGGAGACCTGAGGGCTGAAAAAGTTTGCGTCCCTGCGCAAAACCAGCAGGACGAGCCGGCGGGAGAACGAAACGAGTCCCACGTAGCAATTAACCGCCTATCGGTCCCTGTTCTGCACGGATTGGAGCCCGGCACGGTCTGGGCGTGTTGTTTTGCCACCGTTTGCGTGACATTTGAGGCTGCTTTTGTTGCCAGGCTCCACGTCCCCACCCTTTGGCGCTTTACATTTCATGTCATGCGCGGCCGTTTCAGCGCATCGCTCATTCGTGTCTTTTATTTTTGTATTTTTTGCAGCTTCCGGTGGGACGACTACACGGTGCAGGTCCGCATCAACGACTACCTGGACATAGTCTGCCCCCACTACAAGCGCGGCGAGGTGTCGTCCCAGCAGGCCGAGCGCTACGTGTTGTACATGGTGGACTTGGAGGACTACGAGGCCTGCAAGCCGCACTCGTTCGACCAGCTGCGCTGGGAGTGCTCCAGGCCTTTCGCGGCCCACGCCCCTGAGAAGTTCTCGGAGAAGTTCCAGCGCTTCACGCCCTTCACCCTCGGCAAGGAGTTCCGCCAGGGCGAGAGCTACTACTACATCTGTGAGTTGCGTTGTGGGACAACCTGTTTAAAAATGGTTCTTGCTTAAATTGGCTTTTGTTTTAAAACTTTTTCTTTTCTGCTTCTCTCCACAGCCAAGCCTTTGCACCAGCACGGCGAGAGCTGTCTGCGATTAAAAGTCGACGTGGTCGGCCCTCACGGTAAGCGCCACGTGTTGTTAGCGTTCCTGCACCGACCACCAAAGACGTTACGCGTTACATTACTAGTTACGCCAGTTTCCTGACCATGATCGATGTTCTTAGGCTCCAAGAACCACAAGAAGACAACCGAGAAAGAGGAGGAGACCGAGGCAGGAAAGCCCAGCCACGGGAACGCCGGAGGAGTCCATAACCCCTCCAACAGGCTCCCTGCTGGTGAGTAACGTCAACTTGCGTCCATTTGGGTTTTTTGAGCACTCAAGTTTCTGTTCTGATCACGCATCTCTCTTTCTCTCAGACGATCCTGCAGCCATGATTCCAGTCGTCCAGAGGAGCGTCGGGAGCTCTGCGGTTCCCGTCACGCCGGCCTCCTCCTTCTTCACGCTGCTCGCCCTCGTCCTCCTGCTCGTACACTGAGACTAATCTGGACCTCAACAGACTTTTTAAACCGGCGCCGGTCGCTGGCTGTGGATAGAAAGATTTTATACAGATTTTTTTATACGCCGAATGAAGTGAAGCCTGTGTGCGAGTGTGTGCTGAGTGCGAGTGACTTTGTATTATTTGAAGACATGCCCGTTTGTAAAGATGAAATTACCTACTGGTGCCACCTGTTGGCCGTTCTTTGTAGCTTTTGTGAAGACTTCATAAGCAGCAGCTAAACATTCTGTGCCTGTTTACACTCAGTCACTTCGTGCTCAATAAGCTTTACAATTTTACATTATCTTCTAATATCTAAGGCCAATCCCAAGTTCTGTGTGGAACTTCACCGCCTGGTTCAAATTTTTCAAATGTACATCTGCAGTTATTCGATTACTCAAGTGGTCGTGTAAACAACGTACTCCGGTTTCCCAGATCGGATTAAGCTCTGGAAATCTGATGAAATCTGATCAAGAGAGCTGGATTTCAGCTGTCGGTGTATGCTGTTAGTTGGATTTCAATCGGTTTTCTTAGTCTGCGCATGCACACGAGCATAACCCGACTTTTTTGCCCATTTTTTCCATTGAAATGGAGGCTTATTTCTCTCACGGGTTCTGGCAGCCCCAGAATTAAACGCAGCGTAACGACTGATTTAAACATTTCAACGCATTGGTCACATTTTCTTTGTAAAGCACTACACGGCCATGTGACCGGACACTATACGCTACAGCAGAATACATTTATAAATTGAAATAATTAAATAAACAAACAAAAAAACCCACAGCCATACTGTGGTAATCCAAAGTTGGCTGTTCATTTCATTAGGCACTTTTAATCGCTGTAACCCTGCTCCTGTCACAAACAGCCACTGATGCTGGTGTGACAACAAATAAATAAATGGACATACAAGCCAACATGCAATGAAGCTCTGGCAACAACAGAAGCGACTGCAGTTTTTCAGTATTAGTTGTCGGCGAAAGTTTGCAAAAATCCAACCAAGGGCGAATAAAATATCGACGCATTTTCACGTTTGGTGTGTAACAACCAAAGTTGTTAAAAATTGGATCCGGATATGGGAATTGGCGATGTCTGAGGCAGAGACGGTTTGGTGGCTTGGCAGCACCTCTCAGCCCTTCAGTGCCAATGGATGCAGCAGAAGTGGGAATGCTCCAGTCACAAAAGTTTGAAGAAATAAAGTGATCAGCGGGTGTGAGCTGTACTGAGTCGACAACTTCTGAAAACTGTTTTTTTTGGTAGATCCAGTACCCCATGACATCCAGTCACACGACAGCGCAGATGCATGAAGCATGAATTGATGTATTGACCACAGAGCTTGAGGATTTAAATTGGCTTAATGCACCGCAACGTTGGTTTAAATGGCTCAGTCGCCAAGGAAACCTTGTGGTTTAACTCAAGCTATTTGAAGGCAAATGAGGAAAAGCTGGGTCCTAACCAATCACTAAAACCAAAAGTTGCTACTTAAAGAACATGCATATGCATCTAGACCTCTGAATTCTTCCAGTGTGCTGTTAGCTTCGTGGTATAACCGTACTGGTGTAAATGGGCTCCGACTGGTAACTGCTGCTGACGTTTTTAGTGAAACACCTTCCACTTTTTATAACTCTCAGTGTTTTTCAGCCCAGCAGATGTGACATGTCATCATGTCTGCACCTAAAATGTGCCGGTGTTTTGTTGGTGTTGCTGTCAGGTCTCCCTAGGTTTCCTGGTTTGTTTGTTTTTTTCATTAATGTAATTAAGCACTAAGTATTATTTGACAGACACTAATTAGCAATGTTGAACCTGGGCAAACTGAGATGAACACGGAGCTGTGGGCAGGCTGCAAGTGTGCAGTCGTACTCTGTGTGGAGTGGATTGTGTGTGGGCTTGCGAGCTGAAGAAGCTGGTCTTCTGCCAGTAAAGCCTTTTGTAAAACTTCACAAACGTGGACATGGGAAACTGTAAATGTGTAAAAATGTACATACAGAGAGTTATATATGGAATTTGTTAATTATAAAAGATGTGCAAATGTGAACCAAATAAAAAATTGTGACTATGTAAAAACACTGTTTGTTCTCTTACTGTTGACGCCAATGGCTCTCCAGAAATCATTTACTCAGCCAAGCCAAATGTCAACCCTCTGTTCGTCCTTTCATCCCTCTGTCCCTGGCCAGAACTTCACAGCCACTGTCCAAACAGCAGAACACTGGGAGGGGGGAATGAAAGGAGAGCGAGGGGAACCAGGCAGAAGTGTAAACTGTCACCGGGGTGCGAGGTTGCCACGTTAGCATGTTCTGCTCGGCACTTTCTCCTGAGAAAGGTCAACACTTGTAAGAGCTGGTTTTGTTTGGCCAGCAAATTTGCCACCTTATGCACAAAACCTGCTGATTTTGATTAGTTTGGTGAAAAGGCTCTAATGTAGATGTTTGTATATGCAATTATGCATCTGGCAGACGCTTTTATCTGAAGGCTCTTGCAAATGAGATAGAGGAACTCTCAAGGACTCGCATTGTTCAGATCAGTCTAGAGCTTTACCCTGCAAGCTGCCACTGAAGTTGAATATGTTGAAGCACCAAGGCGGAAAACATCAATAGTTAGAACAATTCATGTCAGGGGTATATATTGCAGTATTCACTTGATACAGTTAGTATCTAGCTAAGCAATAAAGTCAGTTACATAGTCATAGATGATTATAAAGTGTGTATATAAGAGCAGAAAATTATAACCAGCTGTCAATCAGTAATTTGGGAACATGACTTCTCAAACGTCAATAAATCCATGCTAGAGAGCCAATTGAAAAAAAATATTAGCAATTTTATAGTATCACCAACAAATTTATTTTAGTATATAGTTAATATACAGAACATTTTATTGCAGACTACATTTATCTACATCTACTACATTTATACAGTCATCACCAAAATGTGTCAGATGAACAGAAGCAAATTAAAGTGTTTATAACATTTACATTTACAGCATTTAGCAGACGCCCTTATCCAGGGCGACTTACAATTGGTACAGTCTTACAATCCAAGCAATTTTGGGTTAAGGGCCTTGCTCAAGGACCCAACAGTGGTAGCTTGGCAGAGGTGGGATTTGAACCCTGGACCTTCTGATCCATAGTCCAGTACCTTAACCACTAGGCTACCACAGTTTATAAGATTATTAATTATTATAAGATTATTCATTATTCTTACTATTTTGATGATGATAATAATAATAATAATAATAATAATAATAATAATAATAATAATAATGATGATGATAATAAAATTATCATCATCATTATTATTATTATTATTATTATTATTATTATGTTAATGATGATGATTATTATTTAAAATTAAATCATTAAATGTTATTTATAATAATAATAATAATAATAATAAATATTTTTCTTTACAATTATTATTTAAATTTTAAATACAGTATTTATTATTATTGAAAATAAAAAACAAGAATAATTATTAATATTTTATTGTATTATTTTAAATTAAATTATTAATTATTATTTCTACTAAAATTATTATTATTATTATTATTATTATTATTACAACTAACTTTACTTTCAAATGAACAATATTCTTAAATATGAATCCAACATTTCTGTCCAAATTCCACCACTACTATAAACAAACAAGACTACAAAAGCAAGCGGACTACAAATACACGTCTGACAACCGATGCGAGTCCTTATTGGCTGGTTTCTGTACCGATAACCAATCAGAATGCAGAAAACACTACCGCCCTCAGATTACGAGTACGGAAATTGAGACGTTGGTTGTCAGTGGTTCATGGATCTATGAGTTTTGCGAGGTTTATTTAATTTGTGTAGTTTAAACGTTTAGCAACAGACATTAAATTGTCCGTTTTATTTTTATTCTATGGATTTTCTGCAGTTTTTATCATGGACTTGCATCGTATTTACTGTCGGCATGTTCTCGACTGGACTGTAAGTCACTAGCCTGTATTACTTATTCCCTTAACTGCACTGCACAGGTGTGTAGTGTGTGTATCTATAGGGTGTTGTGTATTGTGCTCCTGTTTCGTATGCGCAGCTGTTTACTGTGTACGCGGTTTGGGATGACTTTTTAAAAAGCTACGCAAAAATATCACTAATCTTAGTGGCGCAACTGTTAAGGTTCTGGACTACAAACTAGAACGTTCCGGGTTCAAGTCCCAGTACTGCCAAGTTGTTAATGTTGGGCCCTCAAGCAACGCTCTCAGTTCTTTCGGTAGTATGAGCTGTAAGTGTCTTAGGACAGGGCTAAATACTTGTGCATCGTTTATGATTTTAACCAAGCCTGCTTTTGCTTAAGAGCTTGTTAGGTATAGAACATGGTCACAGGTAACCTTATTATTGAATACTATATTCATTCTATCCAGATAACTTGCCTTCTCATCTATGTTCTTCAAAAGCATCAGACAGTTTGTCTCTAAACGAAGACGTGATAATAAAATGATCTTCGTGTAATGTCAGGATACATTTTCCCTTCAGGATCTGACGGTTTTAATGGTTTAATGAGATCTCTTCATTACAAACACACACCATAAAAGTGAGCCATAATGCAGAACGAAAGTTAAACGTGGCATTGTTTCCACCTTCCCTGAAAGTCTATTTGCATATTGCATATTTCCAGCTCAAACTTCCTCCTTTAACTCCAACAGCTCTTACTGAGCGATTCATACCTGTGTAACCTCTGCGCTGGATTACTGACACTGACTGGCCAGATATTTTAGACTGCTGCAGTTTTCATCATTAAATAAAGTCAGATCATGAGCTATTATTCCACTTTCGTCATTTTATCTGTTTACCTGTTACGTACAGTATCATGCTAATGACATGTAAAGCAGTACACGGTTTATCTCAGGTGCGTTTTACTCATCTCCTGCAATAGCCCATCCCTGTCAGCCAAACCAGGTTCTGTGGCTTCTGTTAATCACCTGCACCTCAGATCTATACGTGTTTGTATGCCTGTATTCAAAACCCTGCTTGTTTCAAAGGATCTATTCATTGAGCCACAGGCACTAGAAGGGCTGGGATTTGAACCCAGGTCAATGGAGCTGTGAGACCACAGCGCTAACCGGGGCATCGTGCTGCCAAGTCATTAGTTTGCTTAGTATTTTATAATTATTATTATGTGATAGCCCACCACTTTGGGAACCTGTGTCCCAGTGATCCCAGACATCAAGGAGAAACGAATGGTAACGAATGGTATCCCTTGGTCCTGCAACAACGACCCTTGCCCACCATGTCATGGACTGGAAATCTGAGACCATTCCATTCCAATGTTCTCCGGTGTCCTTAAGGGATAGATGCCATGATGAATTCAGGCAGGGCTAAAATGGGGCAAAAATTTATAGAAATGCAGCGAAAATTCATCTCCCATACAGAATCTGAAATTTTGAACTGAACTAAGAACACAATGTATCCTTTGTGCAGGACCGACCTGAAGAAAATGCAAGCCACTCAGAGTGCCGATAGCGTCCAGTTCCTGCCCTTTCTTACCACATGCCTAAAGTGAGTTTACACTGTGCTCTGCTGTGCCTGTATTTGTGTGTGTGTGGGAATGTAAAAGTGTAATGATTCATGAGAAGTGTGTGAATCTTTCAAAATACAATATTAAAACACTACAGTATTATTGCATTAAAATGTGCAAATATACACTACATAGACAAAAGTTTGAAGACACCCATAGAATTGCATCCGAAACATGGGCTATGGAGTTTGCCCCCACCTTTGCTGCTACACCAGGCTTTGTTCTTCTAAAGGGGCTTTCCACTACATTTGGGAACATGACTGGGAGATCAGCGTCTGACGTTGGACAATAAGCCCAGGCGCACTTTTGGCATTCCAATGCATTTTCAAGGTGTCTGATGCAGTCAAGGTTCTCAATCAAAGTTGAAAAACCATTTCTCTATGGACATTGTTTAAGGACAGCAGGGCAGAACATTGATGGAGTGACTTGTTGGAAGCTGAAACCTCTAAATGTCATTTTAAGAGTGACAACCCATTCTACTGCCGCTGTTTGTCAGTGGAGGATCCAGAAATGTATGCTTTGTATTTTGAATGTGTTACATGGACGTGTTGCTCAATAATTATAAGGGGTGTCCACAAATTTTTGTCTATATGCTGTATGTCTATTGCATATTTAAGTTTCTTCTCTTGTAGAGGTTGTGTCTTCTTTTTTTGTGCATGTTCAATCAAAACCCAAGATGGACATTAAGTACTGATCTTGTCTTTGTCTTTCTTCAGTAATCTAGGTTGGCTCTACTATGGTACACTTAAACATGATGGCACATTGATGCTTGTTAATTTTATCGGTGCCTCTCTACAGATCCTCTACATTATCACCTACTGCAAATATTCCAAAGACAAGGTGGGGAATCTACAACAGATGGAATAAATAAAGCTGGTGTTGTTTTGCGAGTCACTAAACTTATATGTTGATGATGTAGCATTAGGGGACCAATACACTGTTGAGGTAAAGCATTATGACCGCTCACAGATTCCTATTAGTGCACATGTCAAGGTCTGGGGTGTATTAGACTGTAGGTGTATTAGATCTGAGGGACATTGATAGGGACCAAATCGTTACATGTCACGGATGGGGAATCTCCGAAACAACAAGGCATGTGAGGTGCTCCAGGTCCACATTCAAGGATGACTAGGTATTACCCATGTTGCTCTGGCCACCCAGTTTCCCAGATCTCAATCCAATCAAGCATCTGTGGGATGTGCTGGACCAACAAGTCTGATCTGTAGTGGATCCACTATGCAACTTACGAAAAATGTTTTGGTTAGGGGTGGGGGGAAAGAATTGTTTCTTAGATGCAGCGCTATGCTGACATTGGCCATTCTCCATGGATTTACAAATGTCAAAAATGTATTTAATTTTTTTTTGTGTTAATTGATGAAGTAATGTTGACAAACGCAACTTTTATTGCCAGGGATTTGCGTCCATATTGAGCCATTGAGAAGCAGGACTTTCGCGCTATGTTGCGCACTTTGGAGCCAAGATCGAGTGTCCCCTTTCAAAGATATTTCATACTAACCATAAGCTCGAAGACTTTTGAAAAGACTGAAAATATCTTTAGTAACGTCTGACACCCTCTCACTTTCTAAAGACAATTCAGAGTTTTTAGTCACAGACCATGATTTAGCAAAGGCTGGAGATCTTATGATTTATTTGCCAGACTCCTACTAGATTACTTTTGAGGTTATTACAAATCTTTTGAAAACACACCCCTAAAAAATAATCAATCGGTAAATAAAAAAATGCATCGTCATCCACACAGGCTGTGAAACAAACCAAATGGCTTCTTAAGTACTGGAATGGGATCTTAAGATCAAATGAAAACAAAACAATTCATTATCTTATGTACAGTATTACATTTCTATGTTATTTCAGTGCTTGAATGTTATGTAGTTTTTACCATTACTTTACACTTTGGATGTAATTTGCATAGAAAATATACAAATATATACAAATGAACAAAGCAAATAGCCCAAATAGATTTAGAAATAAATGCAGCACAGTAAAATGAAGGGTTTCCTGTAGGTCTGCATTTATTGAACTAAAAAACACCTGTACAGTCGTATGAAAAAGTTTGGGCACCCCTGATAATTTTCATGATTTTTCTTTATAAATCATTGGTTGTCCAGCTCAGCAATTTCAGGTAAATATATCATATAGCAGATGAACACCGTGGTATTTGAGAAGTGAAATTAAGTTTATAGGTTTTACAGAAAAGTGTGCAGTAATTATTCAAACAAAATTAGGCAGGTGCATAAATTTGGGCACCCTTGTCATTTGAATACCT
Source organism: Ancistrus triradiatus (assembly GCA_025084515.1). Classification (NCBI taxonomy): domain Eukaryota; kingdom Metazoa; phylum Chordata; class Actinopteri; order Siluriformes; family Loricariidae; genus Ancistrus; species Ancistrus triradiatus. Next base: position 1,112,367 of record JAJAGP010000002.1, on the reverse strand, counting down.
TTAGCACTAATTATTTAACACAATTTTGTTTGTAAGCTCATTTGACCCTTGATCTACATACACAAGTGAATCCAACTATGAGAAAGTGTTAAGGTGGCCAATTGGAAGTTTTTCTCCTCTTTGCATCTTCTCTGAAGAATGGCAACATGGGAGCCTCAAAACAACTCTCAAATGGCCTGTGAAAACTAAGGTTGTTCAACATCATGGTTCAGGGAAAGGGAAAAAAGCTCTCTCAGAGATTTCAGCTGTCAGTTTTCCACTGTGAGGAACATAGTGAGGCAATGGAAGACCACAGGGCACAGTTCTAGTTAAGGAACTCCCCCGAAGTGGCAGACCAAGAAAAATCTCAGATAGGCAGAGGCGAAGGATGGTGAGAACAGTCATAGTCAAGCCACAGAGACCACCTCCAAAGACCTACAATCTCATCTTTGCTGCAGATGGTGTCACTGTTCATCGTTCAAAATATACAGCGCACTTTGCACAAGGAGAGGCTCGGTATGGGAGAGTGATGCAGAAGAAGCCTTTTCTGCAGACACGCCACAAACAGAGTCACTTTTGAGGTGTGCTACAGCAACATTGGGACAATCCAGCTTCATTTTTTGGAATAAAGTGCTGTGGACCTGATGAAACTAAAATGAGTTATTTGGACATAACAAGGAGCGGGAAACGAACACAGCATCCCCAAGACAAACACTTGCTACCCACAGTAAAATTTGGTGGCGGTTCCATCATGCTGTGGGACTGTGTGGCCAGTGCAGGTACTAGGAATCTTGTTAAAGTTGAGGGTCGCATGGATTCCAGTTAATATCTCCAGATTCTTGAGAACAATGTTCAAGAATCAGTGACAAAGTTGCACCGAGGCCAACGACCTTAAACCCTGCTTAAAATCTAGTAAGGCATTCATGCAGAGGAACCAGTACAACGTTGTGGAATGGAAATCTCAGTCCCCAGACATGAATATTACTGAAAATGTGGGCTGTCCATGCTCGGAAACCATCAAACCTGACTGAACTGGAGATGTTTCTAAAGAAGAATGGTCCAAAGCACCTTCAACCAGAATCCAGACTGGAAGCTGTAGGAAGCGTTTAGCGGCTGTAACTTCTACAAAAGGAGGATCTACTAAATATTGTGTAATTTTTCTGTTGGGGGGTCGGGCCCAAATTTATGCACCTGCCTAATTTTGTTTGAATAATTACTGCACACTTTCTGTAAATCCTATAAACTTCATTTCACTTCTCAAATATCACTGTGTTCATCTGCTATATGATATATTTAACTCAAGTTGCTGATCTGAACAACCAATGATTTATAAACTAAAATCATGAAAATTATCAGGGGTGCCCAAACTTTTTCATACGACTGTATCATCCAGATACATATTTCAATTAATAATGGCATTGCAGCCCTTAGTGTAGCGATCTTGGTGTAAGACGCCATTGTTTATGCCCTGTAATATAGCGGAATATACACTATATATAGGCATTTCCTGCTTTCTAAGTCTAAAGTTGCATGATGTGTCAGGAGTTAAGGGCAGATATTTCAGAAAGCATACGTTTAACCTGGATTTTTGGTTGGTGTGTGTCTCTGTCTCAGAGGTCAGTATTCCTGCAGTTGCTGGGCATACTGTGTGTCCTATGCGTGGCCTGGATGTATTTTAACATGGTGGTTCCTGAGGGAGACGCTCAGCTGTCCCAGCTCGGCCTTGCCTGCAGCGTCTTCACCATCACCATGTACCTTTCTCCACTCGCTGATCTGGTAAACCCAGCAGACATGTGACACACGATAGCAGACTAAAATGATGTGGACACATCTACACGGCCTTGCTTTAATCTTTCCTGCTTTCCTCAGTTTATACAAATAAGATTTCCGTGAATGCTATGGATACCAACCATAACAGCGTTAAACAAATCCACATATTTTAGTAGCCATGATGTGATGGACTATGTTGGTCCTGATCAAGTCCAGACATGCTGAGCGCTTACAATGGTCTTAGCTTTAAAATGTCACATTTAGGAATGTTCTGATGCAGTTTTCTAGAGCTGAGTAATTGAACGTTGACTAACCAGAGCCTATCCCAGAATTTGTTGGGCGCAAGATCAGAATGCCAGCCTGTTGCAGGGTTTAGCAGGGGTTTCTGATGCTTCTCCTGACCCTGTGCTTCATTTGGTGGATACATCTGGAGAACACAGTGTGCAGTCGTAGGCGTGCTATGGTTGGGACGCCAGTCATTTGCAGGGTCCAGCACAGATTGCTGTTTGGTCTTGGTGGAAGCTCCGCTCATCCTTCCTTAGACATTGCAAATCATGGATTTTTGATGCCCGTGTTGGCCAGTAAGCACTCAAATCCAAGTTTCCGCAGTAGTATTCTATTCTCACCACCTCACTCAACATTGGCTGCAAGATTACTGACAGGCACTAAGAAGAGAGAACATATTACACTAGTTCTCGCTTCTTTCAACTGGCTTTTGGTTTGATTTGGAATTCATTTTAAGGTACTTTTGCTTGTGTTTAAGTTCCTTAATGGGTTATCCCCGTTGGATATTGCCAGTTGGCTCTCATCTTCTGTGGCTCAGCCATAGCTGAGATCATTGTCGCAGAATTTGCTATCGGTTCCTAGAGATTGCTTTTGTCTTATTGAGGGCTGATTTGGCGCAGTGGTGTGTGTTCAGTCATTATTAAATTGCTTATTTTTATTCCTGAATTGTATCTATTATAATTTGTCTGTTTAGTCTATGGTCTTGTTATGATGTTTTGATTTTATGTACAGCACTTTGGGTGAACGTCCATTGTTATAAAGTGCTATATAAATACATTTTACTCACTCACTTAACGCCACATACCAATTTGCTGAAACTAATACAGAATGATTTGGGTGTATGTTTTGGATCATCGTCCATCATATTAACTCTCAGCTCTATAATCTTTAAAGAGCATGTTTAAATGCCTATGTAAATGCCCCCGTCTGTCTCTCCCTCTCTCTCTTTGTCCATTGTATGTTTTTCAGTCCATCTGCCTCTGTCTGGTCTGAGCTCTTTACTTTGTTTCCTGCCTTTCTATCCCGCGTTTTGTTTCTTCCTGTCTTTCCTGTTGCTGTGTATACATATCTGGTCCTTATGTTTTGGGAAAGGGTGTGTTTGTGTGTGAGACATGACCCAATTTGTCCTTATCTAATAATGTAATCTAGTACCGATGTCATGGTTTAATCCTGCATAAAACACACTGCCTCCGTGTTGTGCGTCTCTTCCAGATGCAGATTGTGCGCTCTCGTTCAGTAGAGCGTCTCTCTTTCCCTCTGACTGTCATGACCTTCTTTACCTCCGCCTCCTGGACGCTGTACGGTCTACAGCTGGGTGATTACTACATCATGGTGAGCAAAGAACTGCCAGTGATTTTTGATCCTGCAGGCTTCTACACTCAGCTCCAGGATTATTGGCACGCTTAGAATGATGGGTTTAATAATATTCAATATTATTAAGTTTAAAGAGATAATGAGAACCACTGATAACAGTAAACTCAGTTATGAGGAACCACATGTGACTGTTACAGAGTCTTGCAGCATGTTCTCTAATTAAAATAAGGTGTTATTACCACCTGGGATAGCTTCTAATATCTCAGTTATTTATAATTATTACTTTAATCACTGAACTTTCGTAATTGTTGTGGTTACAATTTTTGCACTCGGATTGGGCACACACGGCCACTAAAAAAAGTCCGGTCCAAGCTGGTACCAGTTTAACAGTGCAGACTGCTTTGATGGTCAACTCTCACACAAATGTAGAGCACTGTTCAAAAGTCTTAGGCCACCATTAGATTTGTTGTTCTAGCAATGGTATAATGACTAGGGTTGGGCGGTATGATGGATTTCCAGGATATCGCGGTATTAAAGTAAGGTGTGATGCACCAAATTTATGCTTGCATGCTGGATTAACCTACTTAAAGCATCACGGGCAGTCAAAATACAGCTTAGTCTTCAGACAAGGATGCTGTTATTGACACATAATGGTCGCGAGATGGCACCAGATAGATTGGTTGCAAGATCATAGTGGGTGTGGTGAAGCTGTTAAGACTCTGAACATGCCTTTAATTTCCTGTATTTTCTGGTTGTTTTCTGATTAAGGGACTGAGGAATAATTACAATGTGGTCTAATGGTGACCTAAGACTTTTGCACAGTACTGTATATAACAATGGCACAGTTTACCAAGCTTTATAGAACCTTTACAGTACATCTAGTCATTTAGCAGATGCCCATATCGAGGGCATCTACTTTTACTACTATTACAACAGTCCAAGCAGTTGCGGGTTATCCGCCTTTGCCTTTGAAGACCCAACAGTGGTAGCCTGGCAGAGGTTGAATTTGAACCCTGGTCCTTCTGGTAAACAGTACCTTAACCTTTTTACCTGCACATGAAACACCTTGATCCTGGAGGAACCACTTTTTGTCTCCACTGTGCGGGCGTGTGTGTATATGGTTGTCAAGACAATAGAAAAAACCATTTGACTTCTTGACTTCGATATAACCTCCGTGCCAGAAAACTATTTGGAAGGTGTGCCAGAGAAAAACCTTTTCTTTCATCTTACCACAAATGTGAGCACCTGGAGTTCACTAGACACTACTGAAACCACACGACACAATTATTGGCCTGAACTGGCTTATACAGTCATACAAGAGGTGATTCAAAATGAAAATCTGGCTGCCTGTGCCAAAAAGCTACAACTGGTTTGTGTTTGGATCTTTCAGCAAGTCAGTGTGCGTCCAAATGTACGCAATAAACAGGTTGTTGAGCGCAGAATCAAGGTTTTCAGGGTCATTCTGGTTTAAATCCTGTTGAAACACTTGGGGTGAGCGAAGGAGGAGAGTCCACAAGAGAGGATCTGGTACTGTGGAGTATCTAGAGGGACACTGTTCTCTTATCAAGCCTTACCAGATAGGACCTCTGTTGTTTTGTTGGCAAAGCGGGAGTGCGCCAAATTACGAAGTTCAAGAGTGCCAATATTGGCCATATGTGGATTTGTTAGAAGCTTACTCTGTTATGACGTCACTCGCACCAATTACAGTCACACCTCAGCACCCGATCCCCTCTCAACTCGTTGAATTCGGTTCTCGAAGCATTTTTGCAAGACAAATTTATCACAGCACTCATCATTGCTGCCTATTGTGTTGGATTGTCAATGCAACCCTCTTCTCCCACTCTTGACACACTGATAGCAACACCGCAGAAGAAATGCTCTCCCGATCTGACCCCCTTAGACTTTTATCTTTGGGGTCATCTGAAGGCAATTGTCTATGCTGTGAAGATACGAGATGTTTGCAGCATCTGAAACACGGATACTGGAAGCCTGTGCTACATTTCTTCTGCGGTGTTGCTATCAGTGTGTCAAGAGTGGGAGAAGAGGGTTGCATTGATAATCCAACGCAATGGGCAGCACTTTGAACACATTTTATAAGTGGTCATAAACTTGTAAATAACTCATGAAAGAATAAAGTTCCGTTAAAACCAATTGTTTTTCTTGTGAAATTCTCAATAAGTTTGATGTGTTACATGACCCTCTTCCCATTGGAAATAATAAAGTTGGATCCAAAATGGCCAACTTCAAAATGGCCACCATGGTCAACACCCATCTTGAAAAGTTTCCCCCCTCCCATATACTAATGTGCCACAAACAGGAAGTTGATATCACCAACCATTCCCATTTTATTTAGGTGTATCCATATAAATGGCCCACCCTGTATATTTACATTTAGTCATTTATTTTATAGTCACAATTTTACAATCTAAGCAGTTGTGGGTTCAGGGTTTTGCTCAAGTGTCCAACAGGGGCAGCTTAGCATAGATGGGATCTGAATCTCCGGACCTTGTAGTCCACAGTCCAGTACCGGCAAATCCGCAGCATTATAAATAGGTGGTCATAATGTTTTAGCCTGTGTGTATTTTATCCATCTTTTCTAAGGTTCCAGTAATTCTGGAGCCGACTGTATTTAATTTCTCTCCAGAGCTTACAGAACAATTGACTGATTAGGACGGGTCATGTTCCTTCTTGGCTTTGATGGTTTTGGAGGTTTTGGATTGCTGCTTCGACATGCCTTGTTTCTTTGTCTTTTTTACAGAGCAAACACAAACCCGTTGCTTTTGTGTGTATGTTCTGGCCACATTAGCGGCACCTTGTGATATTAGCGGAAATGATATGACAAGACCCGGGCCCACATTTATCAACGGCGCCTTTGCGCAAATCCGTGTGCAAACTGTGCATACAAAAATTTCAATGCAAAGTGTTGGGTTTATCAAAACAGACGATATGCGAATGCTTGCACACGGCTTTGGCAGCGTACACACAAAGCACCTGAACTGCCAGGCAGGCGTGTTGGATCACGAGAGGAAAGTCCTTCCTGTTTAACACATATGCATGGTCACACTTGTGTGTTATTAAACACAATTAGAAGCCATTTGTATACAATATAAACATTTCTATAAAACCCACCCTTTGAATTTCTGTGGACACACACTAGAAGTACAGGTATGCACCATTTAAGGACCACATAATGTTCACTGAAACGGTCGTTCCAGTGAAGAAGAAAAAAATCCAGGAAATCACATTGTTAAAGAATTTAATTGTAAATCATGGTGGAAAATAAGTATTTGGTCAGTAACAAAAGTCAAACTCAATACTTTTTAACATAACCTTTTTTTGGCAATGACAGAGGTCAAACGTTTCCTGTAAGTCTTCACCAGGTTTGCACACACTAGCTGGTATTTTGGCCCATTCCTCTAGAGCAGTGATGTGTTGGAGCTGTCACTGGGCAACACAGACTTTCAACTCCCTCCACAAATTTTCTATGGGGTTGAGGTCTGGAGACTGGCTAGGCCACTCCAGGACCTTAAAATGCTTTTTACGGAGCCACTCCTTCGTTGCCCGAGCGGTGTGTTTGGGATCATTGTCATGCTGGAAGACCCAGCCACGTTCCATCTTCAGTGCTCTCACTGATGGAAGGAGGTTTTGGCTTAAAATCTCCCGATACATGGCCCCGTTCATTCTTCCCTTAACACGGATCAGTCGTCCTGTCCCCTTTGCAGAAAAACAGCCCCAAAGCATGATGTTTCCACCCCCATGCTTCACAGTAGGTATGGTGCAACTCAGCATTCTTTTTCCTCCAAACACGACGAGTTGAGTTTTTACCAAAAAAGTTTTCAATTTTGGTTTCATCTGACCACATATGATATTCCTCCCAATCCTCTTCTGGATCATTCATATGCTCTATGGCAAACTTCAAGACAGGCCTGGACATGTACTGGCTTAAGCAGGGGGACACGCCTGGCACTGCAGGATCTGAGTCCCTCTCGGCGTAGTGTGTTACTGATGGTTAGCCTTGTTACTTTGGTCCCAGCTCTCTGCAGGTCATTCGTCAGGTCCCTTTGTGTAGTTCTGGAGTTTTTGCTCACCGTTCTCATGATCATTTTGACCCCATGGGATGAGATCTTCTGTGGAGCCCCCAGATCGAGGAAGATTATTAATGGTCTTGTATGTCTTCCCATTTTCTCACAGTTGCTCCCACAGTTGATTTATTCACACCAACCTGCTTGCCTATTTTAGATTCACTGTTCTCAGCCTGGTGCAGGTCTACAATTTTCTTCCTGGTGTCCTTCGACAGCTCTTTGGTCTTGGCCATGGTTTGGAGTCTGACTGTTTGAGGCTGTGGACAGGTGTCTTTTATACAGATAACGAGGTCAAACAGGTGCCATTAATACAGGTAACGAGTGGAGGACAGAAGAGCTTCTTAAAGAAGCAGTTACAGGTCTGTGAGAGCCAGAAATCTTGCTTGTTTGTCGGTGACCAAATACTTATTTTCCACCATGATTTACAATTAAATTATTTTAAAATCCTACAATGTGATTTCCTGTATTTTTTTCTCATTTTGTCTCTCATAGTTGAAGTGTACTTGTGATGAAAATTACAGACCTCTCTCATCTTTCTAAGTAGGAGAACTTGCACAATCAGCGGCCGACAAAAAACGTTTTTGCCCCACTGTACACTTATGAATGCCATTTACAGCTTGGTACAAATAAGTAGTGGAAAATCATCTACACAAACATGAATAACTTGCACAAAGTCTCTAAACACATCAACCGAGTTACAACAGTCTCTAGTCCACACATGCGCTAACAAGCAAGTGAGGAAACGACCGGTAATGTAGTTACACACTTATATTTACTTGCTGATTAGATAACCAGCTGCTTATGGCTGCAATGTCCGGAGTAAAAAGAAAAATTTTGTTTAATTTATTATCACTTTTAAGACCTTGGTTGTTAAAATGAACGGACGTCATTTGGATGGTTGTTAAACAGTGCTTACCTGTTTTAAAACTGAAAAACATACGAATTTAAAGAATTGATGAACTACTGTTTATTGATCTTTGTATTTCTTTCTTTTAGGTGCCCAACATGCCAGGCATTGCTACTAGCCTCATCCGCTTCTTCCTCTTCTGGTTATTTGGACAAGGCAGTCAAGAGAAGCCAATGTTTAAACCCGTGCAGATCTGAGCACACTGTAATTAAGTCACAAAGTGCCTTTTCCAATCATTATGGAACAGCTGAAGTCATTCCCCTATTCCAAATCAAATCACACTGTGTATGAGGTCGTAGGGAAAGGTGGTCAATTTCCCTTATTCACCCCATGTATCACTTTCTGCATTGTTTTCAAGAAAACCCATTGGGTGAGACATGTGTCTGTTACTTCTTGGAGCCGTGTAGCTCAAGGGAAATTCTAAATGTCAATGATTTGATTTGGAACAAGTTAAAATGGTGAATAACTCTAACCTTTACCCAGATGTCCATCATAATTCTACCTTCTAATGCTGTGATTCTTACTTCCCATGAAGATGCCTTACTGTGATGGCTTGTTGCTACTTCAGAGTCTGTTCTGCTCATAGTTTAGCTGAATGTATATCCATAATTATATGGCCATAGTCCTTGCAAAACTGACCCTAGACATGATCCAGTCAGACAGTTACTTACAGCTTGGCAGCTTTTTGGTCGTGCTCTACTCTGACACACCCTTGGAATGCGAATAGTGCTGTCGGGTGTCTTTGGTTTGGCTTGGACTAAACATGCACATATCCATGTATGCCTGCTCAAGACCCTGCACACTTCCCACGTACCCAAATCTTGGCATGGTTCATAGCTTGTATGTTTTCATATGAGTGCATTACATCATCTGATCATATTACCAGAGTTATAAATACATATATTTCTTTGTATTACTTCACTTGAAGAGTGTTCCAAATGAGTGTGATCCAGTGAAATGAACTCAATAATTTGGACCAACCATGGTCTGATATAAAAACTACTAAGGGATTTTAGGGCAAAAAGGAATTGATGGCTACAGAACCTGAATGAAATCGTAATTCTATGGTATATTTGTTTACTTGGGCTAAAATTGCCCATAATGAGACAATAGAGACTCATATACTGAGAGAGAAGAAGAAACTATTCAGATTGCAGTGCAATACTAAACAGTATGTTAATTTAATAGACAGATTTACTTACAATACATTGCTAGACAGCATCTGCCATATGAAGCTGCTGAAAGAGCTTTAGGTTTGCAAACCAAGTCTTATTATAGTCGGCTCAATTCAAGAGGAAAAATATCCTATAACTACTGCTAAATGGGTCCACTTAGTTCCAGAACAGATTTTGTTATTTTCTAGCCAGAAATGTTGTCCTTTAAGGTTTGTTCTATAATTGTATTTGTACATTTAAATACATGCTTAATTGCTTTTATTGTTTATAGTTATTCCAGTGGTGTAGGTGTAATTTGCTGGTTGGATTAAGGTGTAGTTCACACATTGCCTTCTGCAAAAGGTGATGAGATATTCCTAGACTGTAATATAGGTGTGCACCATTTAATGTCCATTCACTTTAACAACTGAGGTCTTACGTATTATAATGGGAAATACAATTCTGTCTTGTGTACATCTAATTCACATCTGAATGACAGAAAACTAATAAGAACGAACCTTTGGAAGAGAATTTTGAAACGAAGAAGGACACTGTTCTTCTTTCATATTCTTTATCAAATAATTAGTGTTCTACAGTACAGTACTGCACTAAATTCATATTGTGTCCCAATTAATGTTGTTGTTTTAAATGAAACACTACATGCAAAATATCTAATTTCCATTTCTGTCAGTGTCATGATTCACAGAACGTAACGCGGACGTTAAACGGTGCACACCTGTAGGAGTATGTAATGTAAAGTAATATAGATTACTTGTTTTAAATGGCACGCTCAGGGATACTTCACAGGCTTGATGCATGGAAGGGCAATTATGAGATCGAATGTTGGTTAGGAATTCAGCTCAGTGCACAGTGCCATTGTACCCAAGTAGGTCAAACAACCAAAGGTTCAAGATTTCACTTTGTTTCAGGTGTTTCCATAAAGAATTGGTATTAGGTATTGGATATACCTAAATATATATATGTCTTTGTTTATACATCGGCTTGTTTTGTTGTTGGTAGTGGGTTTTTCTGTTGTTAGAAGTCTCAGACTTTTGGCTTCCACTCGTACATTAACCCTGGGATGCTGGATTTATGTTACTCTATGTAATATGTCATTTGGGAAGCATCTTTGCTTTTTCCCTTTTCTGTTTATCGTTCTGCATTTAGATATGATATATATAATTACTAGTATACTAGCATTCACGGATTATCCTTATTATGGACCTAAACCAACGTGGCTTTATTGCATTTCTTGAACTTCTTGCTCCCACTTTGGATATCGGTGTATGTTTACGCGAGCGTTCGCAAAGCCAGTAATGATCGACTTAAGCATGCATGTAAACACACTCATGGTCAGTGATACCAGAAGTGGTCCAAACCCATATCCAGCTGCAGAAGATCTCTCCATGTGCACGGCTTAATCGTGCCAAGCGAACAAGGAGCAATTCATGAGAAAACGAGAGTGCAGGAATCGAGCTTATTGCTTGTAAATACAGTCTACGAAATGCTTTGAGAACGGATCAAAGGTTTACTTTTATGGGTGCACATGGGCACAGTGTATCTGTAATGGGAAGAGTGATTGTTGCATAGCCAACACCTTATTTATCACAAAGTGCTTTGGGGAAAGTCTTTGTGTTCTATGAGGTAAATAATCAAAACGGGCTGTGCGTCGGTTTTATTGTGTTCAACAAACTTTTCTACCCCCTGCTGGTGGGTTTCCAGCAAGGGCTGTGCGATTAGAGATGTTACTCATCTCGGTCGTTAAAAGGATTTTATACGTAACGTATATTTAATACAGTACATTTGTACACTTTTGAAAAAATGATTCTTAAGGGTTTTTTGTATAATACGCAACATGCTGCATTTTTATGAGTGTGTACTGAAACAAAGCTCTTTCTGTTTCTGAAATAAAAAAAGTTTCTATAACGGATTATTTATGTCTGATTTTGCAGAAGCAAAGCTTAATGCGTAATTGCAAGTGGATTTTCTCTCATTCAGGATAATCTCTCAATGAATGCAGAGGCAAACAGAAAGTATCCTTTTATTTGCAGCTCTATGTGTCATCAGAATGTGTCGGATATGGTTAAGAATAAAATTACAGCTTCTGTGCAGAAATGACCAGGGTTATTAGATTGTGGAGCACTTGCTTGCAGTGATGTCATACTCGTCATTTGTCCTAGGGAGAATCGACACCCCTGTGATAAGAGGGAGAAGAGAAATGGTAACAATGGCAAGAGATCTAAAGGGAGTCCACAAGAAGAATGAAAAAAGCGTACATGCTCATGCAGTCCAGTAAACACGTTTATGAGTCTCATAACAGTTTTATGACTCATAGATACGATGAAAACCCAGAGTCTGCAATTCGGAGAGCTTTATGGCCCGTACCTATTAATTGTCTAACCTTGTACGCTACAAACCGTCTCGAGGTATAAGCAATTGCATATCAGAGAGCACATGGTGCGAGATAAGTATATGGTCTGTGTATGAGCTCAACATGGTGAATTAATGAAAAACAGACGGTACACCCGCTCATTTCTGTGATTCTGTACAAGCTTTCCAGACCAGAAGATAGTGATATGTGTCATATACGCCTGCCATAAGCTTGATAACAGCACAGGTCCTGTAGGGTAAGGACTACACTAATGTCCTGTCCATTTGAGACGCTTTCAATGGGAGCAATATTCAGCTAGCATTTATTGACACTTTTGGCATTGCAACTGCCATTCCAAATTGTCTCACAAGTTTCCGATAGACCACAAATGCCAAACAGTGGCAGCAGAGGGGGTTGTGAACACAAATTAAGACTCTCAATGCCATAATGTCATACATAGATTTCCACCTTGTCAGTTCAACTTTTTGATGATCCTCCTTTTTTGAATGTAACGTTTTGCTGTCCACAAACTTTTACATACATTGGACCACAAAAGTAATGAAGACACTGAGGTGGTGCAGCAGCCTAAAAGGTAGGTCTAAAAGCTGGCTCACCAGTGCAGGACAAGAGTTTAAGTCTGACATAGACACAGTTTGCCATGTCAGAGAGATAAGAGGCAGAACTACAGCAGTATTATCTATAACATTATCACTATACACTATCACTATAACATATTAAACAGAACTGGCTCAGGGTTAAATGGTTCAGGGTTTATGAGTTAACTCTTTAGCCCAATAAAGGGTTAACTCGATTAGAAATGGACATTGTACTTAATTTTTTTCCAGATTATTTAAGGAAGGGTGCTTGTACTTGTACTTCGATAAGATATTTTTGTAATTACGCCAACCTACACAGAGATAGTACCCAGCTCAGGGTTTAAACCACCCTGTTTTTAGGCCACCACAAACCACCAACTGTTTAAACGTCAGATAATCAAATGACTTTACAACAAGCCTATAAATATATTAATTATTAAGCATTACTTGGCATGCTGTTTATCTTCAGCTTAGTTTAACACAATTTGGGTCACTGTTAGGCCTAGTGGTTAAGGTACTGCAAATCCCACCTCTGGCAAGCTGCTACTGTTGGGTCCTTGAGCAAGACCCTTAATCCACAATGGATGGATTGTAAGCTTGTATCAGCTGTAGGTTGTACTCGATAAGGGAGTCTGCTAAATGCTATAAATGTACATTTTAATTTAGTGCAGCATAGATATAGTGAGCTTAGACACCATTTCCGTTTATGTTGGCTATATTTTTCAAATAATGGAAGCATTGAAATTGGGTTTTCGTTCAAAATAGGTCTACTGCAGCTAAAAGGCAATTGCCTAAAGGGAATACCGTCGCCATGTAGGGGTGTAGCTGGTCTGCAGCAATGTTTAGGTAGGTGATACATGTCAAACTAACCTCCACATGAATGCCAGAACCCGAGGTTTGCCAGCAGAGCATCACAAAGTCAGTTATTCACTTCACCTGTCAGTGGTTTTAACGTTACGGCTGATCAGTGTATATTCATGCAGTCATTGTTTGTGGGTGCGCGTGTCTCGGCTTAATCAGCGCAACAATGGGTGTCTGCTCAAAAACAGGATCCCTGTGTTTCCTGAGTTCGAGACTCGCACAAACGCAAAGGCCATTGTTAGCATTCTGATGATCTCTCAGCCTCACACTCAATGGTGTTTATAGTTATATTATGTCTGCGACACACAAGCCACCAGATTATCGTACGCTACGGCTCTTTGTCCCATACACAGGCTGTGTGACTGTAAACACATGCACTCGTTCATAATGGGTGGAGCTACCTGCTAACATGTACGCACAGATCAGAATTTGGCATCGGTGCCGTTTTGGGTTTATGAGGGATTTGGGTTTTGTCTCAGCTTCCTAGTTCGTGTAAAGGCATGTCACGGTGTAGTGCATAAAGGGAGAGTTTGTGGAGTTGTATAGCACAGGCTTGTTTGCAATGTTTTTTGTTATTTTGCAGTATTAGTTACTTCCTCCTCCAAATAGATGTTGTGTGATCATACTGCAGCCTGTGTGTAATGCAGCGCAAAGCAACCAACACTGTCTTGTCAAAAGACCAATGGTGGGAAATCAGAAAATATTAGCAAACAAATGTCAGGCTCCACCAAGTCTCCAAATATGATCCTTCTAGAGAATTTCCTGCCTCACTAACCCTCGGTTCCCTTTCTTTCCCAGGTTTTATTACTGTACTGTGCAAAAGTCTTAGGTCACCATTAGATTTGTTGTTTTAGCAATAACATGTTGTGAAAGACTGGACCCAAAAAATTAAAACTTGTGTTTGTCACTCTTTTAATACTCTTTTCCACTTCATTCCAACATTTGTAAGATTTCACGTATCTTAGCCTTTTCATCTTGTTCCCCTTCCAGAAAATTGGTATCTTGGCTGCTACCCTTCCAAAAAGACCATTCCTGATCAAGTTGCTTCAGATTTGGGTCAATTATGGGCCCCTAGTGGTGGCAGCGGCACCATGCAGCCTCTGACAGTTCAGGACTTGGGTAAATTTGTGTTATTTTTGTATAAGTATTTTTGGAATAAAGTAAAACCTTTTCCAAGATTTTCTTTAGTATAAAATTGAGACATAATTTAGCCAAGTTGGTTAATTTCATAGAGCATTTAGCTTTTACCAGACGCCCTTATCCAGAGCGACTTACAATTGGTACAGTCTTACAATCCAAGCAATTGTGGGTTAAGGGTCTTGCTCAAGGACCCAACAGTGGCAGCTTGGCAGAGGTGGGATTTGAACCCTGGAGCTTTGGGTTCATAGTCCAGTACCTTACCCACTAGGCTACCACAGTCCCATTCTAATAGTTATTAATAATTATTCAATTTTATCTATCTATCAATTAAAGTAATAATTATATATGGTCATTACAGCATTGCTAAAACAATGCTATATCTAATCTAATAGTGGCCTAAGACTTTTGCACAGGGGACTGTGGTAGCCTAGTGGTTAAGGTACTGGACTTTGGACCAGAGGGTCCAGGGTTCAAACCCCACCTCTGCCAAGCTGCCACTGTTGGGCGTCTGCTAAATGCTGTAAATGTAAATGCACAGTCCTCTATGAAATTAACCAACTTGGCTAAATTATGTCTCAATTTTATACTAAAGAAAATCTTGGAAAAGGTTTTACTTTATTCCAAAAATACATATACAAAAATAAAACAAATTTACCCAAGTCCTGAACTGTCAGAGGCTGCATGGTGCCGCTGCCACCACTAGGGGCAGCAGGTGTTCATGCTGCTGTGCTGGCTTCTTCCTGAGCAAATTTTACAAGCCAGCCCTGCATCGCCTGCTCTGACCAGTGAGGGCGGCAGAGAGCTATATTTACAAGCTGGCTTGTCATGCCGGGAAACTACATTTCCCAGAATGCTTAGTGGTATAATCAGCTCCAACTTCTTACGCCTGTAAGGAACTTTATAAAAGACTGGGAAACATCGTTGTTCGCTGCTGCACCTTTTGTAGAAGGGCAGCTTTAGGGCATTGCGTGTCTGTGTGAGAGATTGTCTTGAAAGGAAAGAAATCAAGCAATGAATGCTAATGGAGCCTAAAGAGAAAAGAAAGAAAGAAAGAAAGAAAGCAGTGAATGTTATTGAACTCCAAGGAGAAGACTGAGAAAGAAAGCAGATAAGATTGAGAGAGACTAAAACAAAGCACAAACGATAGAGTTTACAAGATCAGATGGGAAGTAAAGGAAAGTAATTCTGTCTTAGTCGAAGATGTTTACAATGGTTAAGAGGTGAAATATATAAGGAGAGAATTGTGCTTAATGAGTCACTCTGAAAAATCCATGATTTATGGTGGAGACTCGAGAACTGATGTAGTTAATTCAGTACTGAAGTGAACAAGTAACTCTGAAGCATATTATGAAGGAAAGAAAATAAGTTGTATCTGAAGAAAGAAAGGAAAATATTTGAGTTTGGGAGACTGGGGGAAACCATCTCAACCTGATCTGTGGACGCCATTTTAAGTAGCTCATTGTTGCCATTGGACATTTTGGGAATTAGGCCATTGTTATTATTTACACCATTTATGTCACCACATCTCATGGACATGATTGTTCTGGTTGTTGCTTCAGCCATTCTGTGGTGTCTTGAGAAAGCCTCCCTTTATCAAGTCCCTGAGATCAAACACCACTCCGAGTACACAGTGAAATACTACACACGCACACTATCTCTCCTTCCTGATATGAAGAGCAATAAACACAAAACAAATTACTAAGTAAGCTATATATATTTAATATAGTTATGGTCTTTTCTCTTTGGGACCTCTGAATAAGCCTGTGTTACCATCAGTGTTCTCCCCAGCAACTGGTTTCACTCTCCAGTGTTCCCTTCTGGTTGAAGCCTCCTTGGGCAGCCTAGATGTTAAACTATAGATGTTAAAATATTTAGTTTCTCTGTTGTCTATATTAAAGAATCTTGTGACCTACCAGAGACACCAACCAGAGAGCCCCTGAAGTAACACTAATGGAGTTCTGATTGATTAGTCCACTCCAAAGCTGTTCCACACCCAGTAAGACTAATAAAGGGCATTTATTTTACATTCTCAGGAAACGTGAGCCTTTTTACTCCTCCTTATAAACCCTTACAAAAGCTAATTGCCCACAATTCATGTACTCACGGAAATGTCCGTTATCTCATCGGCTTAAAGTATTATATTCACTTCAGCCATAAGAGGTAGTGGTTTTAGACTGACAGATTGTTTGTGTGTGTGTGTGTTCTGTAAGTCGGAGGCACCTGTGAGCTCTCCAGCTGTTGTTTTGAAGCAAGTAAGAGTGGTACACTGAATCGAGGAGGAATTTGCTGCTCTCTCATTTCTCCTCCTCTTGTTCTTTCATCCTGAATTTTACCCCTCTTCACATCCTTTCCATTCTTCCCCTGCCACGTTTATTTCTGGCGCTTCCTTGTAGTCCTTTTTGCTCATCTGTTGCATTTACTTCAGCTGCTGGGATTCGTCAGTCACACACATCATGCTGTGCCAAAGGTGGTAAAGAGGTACATCTGAAACCCCATTAGCCAAATTGTTTTTGTGTTATTGTGCGTACAAACCTTCCTGAGAGGTATTTATATGGGAGTGTGAGCATTTCCTGTTTATATGAGAGGTAGTAGTGGTGGTTTTGTCTTTATGCAAGTGGTACAGATCCCATAAAAAACATTGCACCAGTCAAAATCATTACTTTTTGTCACCTTATAAAATAAGTTAAGTCTGGATGATCATGGCTGTCTTTAGACATTATGACCCTCAACATCAAAGTGAAAAGAGCATGGACCAGGATGGTAGGGGTATGATTTGAACTCTAGTCTTTCTGCTCCACAATCCTTTATGTTGACCACTGACTCACCACTGTTCCATCTGACATTAGTTGATTAGTTCAGAATAAAATAAACTGGCATAAATACCCACTGAGAAGATTAAAATTCAAAGAATTATTAAGAAATGGAAAGTGTGCACCACAAACATCTTGCCTAAATTGGGCCGTCCCGCCAAACTGAATGACCTAGCCAGCAGGATATTGATCAGGAAAGCCAGTGGCCAGTGACCAAATTGCCAGTGGCAACCTTGAAGGACTTAGAAGATCTTAGAGTGAAAGTAGTTGGTCTGTGCGTGTGAAGGAAATGCCACATTGAATCTCATTTGCTTTTCTGATGCCATATGGGAAAATTATGGCCAGATGAGACCAAGATTGATCTTTTTTTTACTAAATTCCAAGTGCTGTATTTAAGTGAAAACCAAACATGGAACACCAACCAAAGTATATCATGTTAGCAATGTTGTGGGCGTGTTTTTCTGCAGCGGGGACTGAGAAATAATGAGGACTGAAATTAAAATGGGTGTTGCCATGTACACGCATACAATACTCAACCCTACAGACCCATTCAAACAGACTGATGGCTGTAATTAACCATATGATCACTTTCTCAACCCTGTTATAATTTTCAGAACCTGAAACCTGCCTTATTTTTGGTATAAGGATTTTTAATGGGATTTATTTCAGGTTGTAAGACACTTTCAAAGGGGTATGACGATTTTCTATGCGGTTTAACTTTGGCACCCTCCCACACACGTACATATGCACATGTATGCCCATCTGGCACTTGCTGACTGTAAAGGCAAACTGAGAGGCCTGTCTGTTGCCAAGGAAACAGGTGAGATCAGAGGTCATCTTATAAAGCAGTGGTGGTCTGACTCGCCTCTCCAACTGTCTCGCATCCGTGATCCTTCAACCCTCAAAGCATTGAAACCCCACCACCCGCATGGCCGGGGTTTTATTTGTGCAGCTGCTACAGGAGGTAGATATTAGGGGCTGCCATGTACGTTTTATTTTCACTTTTTACTGAACCATCTGTTTCTAATATGCGTACCTGTAACGCTCGTCACCGCTTTGTAATGTCCGAGCTTTTCTTTCTCAGATCCATTGATCCTCGAGCTCATTAATATTTCAGAGTGAATCATCAGTGCCCGTTAATAATGCATATCATAGTAAGTGTTTTGCTGATGTGCCGAAAGAAACGGCTGATGATGTTGTATAGCTTTTCTTAGCTGAAAGCAGCTCCTCTGGGAGGAGGCTGTTTCCTGCGGCAGCATTCAAGCCTTAATATTTATCACTGATGGCTCTGTTCACCTTACTGACCGCACAGTTGCATTTGAATCTGGCTGGTTTCATGTGAGAAAAAGTTTGTGGAAACCACTAATAATTATTGAGCTCGCCTATTTCAGTGACACTCATTTGTAAAACATATAAAGCGTAAATTTCTACGTAAACTATGACACATTTATAGGTTTCCACTTCCAACAAGTCAGTTCATCAACTGCTGTCCTTAAACAGAGGCCATAGAGAACTGGTTTGCCAATTTTGATAAAGGACTTGGCTGGTGTGCACAGAAACTTGACCTCAGCTACATCAGACACTTTGAAAATGCACTGGAATGCCAAAAGCGATCCAGGGCTTATTGTCTAACCTCAGAAGTCGACCTCACAGTCATGTTCCATAATCTAGTGGAAAGCCCTTTCAGAAGAACAAAGCCTGTTCTGGCAGGAAGGGATGAAGGGGCAAAGTCAATACTGATACCCATGTTTTGGATGTAATGTTTTGGGTGTCCACAAACTTTATAGTGCATAGATGGTGGACCAATCCGCTACAGATTGAAGAGGCTGGAAAGACAGGCCACTGTATTAGTAACAACTATCTGATAATTACACCTAACATATACAGTGGGGTGCATAAGTCTTAGGGCACCACTAGATTAAATATGCCATTGTTTAGCAATGCTATGATGACCATTGACCATATATAGCTATTTCTCAGTCTCTTTATTAGAATACAACCAGAGAATACAGGACATTGGGGTGCAGGTTAAAAACTGAAGAAAATCAGACAAAAAGCTTCTGTAGGCTACAGTGGAAAGTATTTGGTGTGACCTCTTCTTACACTTGAGCAGAAGCAGCATCTGGCAGCTTCATGCCAAGTTGACTCTATAGGCTGAAGAAGCTTGATCAGTAAAAGGCTGAGCTATGCTACAGCTCACCAAAATTGGAAGGAAGATCAGTGGAAAAGCGTATTAAGGAGAGACGAATCCAAGTTTGGATCCAACCGTCGACAAAATGTTATACATGGTCATTAGACTATTGCTGAAACAACTAATGGTGGTCTAAGACTTTTGCACAGTACTCTATGTGACTTTGTAGAACATGCAGTTCCTGACTGTAGCCCACTAATACTATGCACAATTTGTCAGCCCCCATCAGCCCATCCTTCAATAAAAAGACACCACTATATGATGCACTGGTTTTGTTGTTTGGTCTCTAGTCATTGATCATTGTCAGTGTTTGACCACAGGATCCTGCTGGTTCGATATTAGCTTGCTAATTGCTGGAGGCTTTACTATGTGGTCTGTAAGTGTATATTGTGTTTAAAAACCAGCAATAGAGCAGCACATGGCATGCTCATAGCAGCACAAGGCAACACCATGACAGTGTTATTGATGTGTTAACATCTGGTCAGCAGTAAGGCCAGTGGTGGTTGTGTGGTTAGGGAGCTTGGCTAGAGATCAAAAGGTTAAGGGGTCTTTAGATATTGAGCTGCCACTGTTGGGTCCTTAGCCCTCTGTGCTCGAGGAGAGTTGAACTAATTTTTTGTCCAGGGAGTATATTTTGTCAGTGGAAAGTCCCCACAGTGGTAGAAAGACACCCTTGTGTGTGTGGATACAGACATGGAACCAAAAAACTGAAATACCCAATCTGTTCATACAGCAGTTTAATTTGAATGCAGGTGTAATTCTTTATACCATTTCAATTCGGTTCTGAATTTTCACGTTTCCATTATAGCTGGTTAGTCATACAGTTTATAAGTCCTTCTTGGCTGCCAAAGTGTTGAGGTAAGCGATGAGTTTTTGACATTCAGTAATGCTGAGCTTGTCATTATGGTCATCATCGGCATACCGCATGAACTCCTTCACCTTCTCGGTGCCAATGGCCTAGAGGAAGAGAACAGGTCAAAGAATGGTATCCTTTAGCTGCACAATGTGACACAGAGAGCTGAGGAAAATAAACCACAGGCCAAGCCGAAAGCTCATGGTTTGCTAGACGTCCTGTCAGACACGTACCGGAATTTTGTTGCTGTACAGCATCATGGACATGTCAAAGACTTTGCCAATGCTCAGAGAGCCATCCTCACTGTAGCTCCTGCAGGTGCTTTCACTGCTGTCCAGCACAGGGCTGGGGGGTGCTAAAAACGGAAAGAGAAAGCACATTATCACCAGTGTAATGTGTACAGATAGACCAATGAAACCATATTAATTAAATATTAATGGTACTAGATACAGAAGTAGGTTTAATACTAGTTTTAAAAGTAATAAAAAGCAACTTAAAGTAAGAAAAACACAATAATCAACTGTTTGAATGTTGGGTTGAGTTCATCTGGTTATTACTGAGGCTGCCAATGTCTTTGAATAGCTTCATTCTAGAGTGTCAAATAATTTATAGAGAATTTTAATAGTACAATTGATATTACAGTCGAATAAATAAACAATTTCCCAGCTTCCTCAACAGTTTCTGTACAAAGCATGCATGACTTGCTTACCAAAGTGTCTATATTTTTCATTAATCTTGGTATAATTTAGTATTTTAGTCTCACTGCTCTACAAACCTAACAGACACTCACTGAAGCCCTTATGTCTCTGGGAATCTATTTTACACTATGGCACTGGTGGTGCAACAGTCTAATATGCTAGACCATCACTGAGGGTTGTCATGTTAAACGTCACACTTGGGTACATCTGATTGTATTGTGGGGAGGCCAATCAGTGGACCAACCCCAGCCTTGCAATGGACTGGGATCCTGCGCCTTGTGTTCCTCATGACCACAAAGCACGAACCCCCCATAAACTACTCCCCCATAAAGTTTGAGGTCATTTACAAATGTCCTTGCTTTCTATAAAAAGAGTCCTTATAAGCTTTTTCTTTTTCTTTGCTGGCTAAAAGGGCAGCAACCCAGAGTTGCCTTTTCACTGTTGACATAGACACTGGTGTTTTGTGGGTATTATTTAATGAAGCTGCCAGTTGAGGGCCTGTGAGGCATCTGTTTCTCAAAGACACTCTAATGCATTTGTCCTCTCGCTCAGTTGTGCGCAGTCGCCTCCTACTCTTTTTTTCTGGTTAGAGCCAGTATGCACTATTCTGTGAAGGTAGTAGGGCACAGCGTTGTACAAGATCTTCAGCTTCTTGGCAGTTTTTCCACCTTCATTTATCAAAACGAGAACAGACTGAAGAGTTTGAGGAATGTTCTTTGTTTCTGGCCTTTTTGAGCCTGTAATCAACCCACAATTGCTGATGCTACAGAAACTCAAGTAATCGAAAGAAATCCAGTTTTAATTCCTTCCTTAATCAGCACAACAGTTTTTAGCTAACCTGATTGCGACAGTGTTTTCTAATGATCAATTAGCCTTATAAAATGACAAACTTGAATTGGAAACACAACGTGCCATTGGAACACAGGACTGATGTTTGCTTATAATGGTCCTCTGTACGAATATGTAGATATTCTGTTAAATTCTGTTAATCAGCTGTAAAACTCTGGCCAACTACACTATTGATTTACAACAACGTCTGTGTTTGTCTATATTGTGTTTCTGATTATTGAGATATTATTTTAATGGAGATACATTTTTGCTTTTAAAAGTGACCACAACCTTTTGAACAGTACTATGTATTTATTGTGTATATAAATTGACTTGCCACCACAAACCCCAAATCATTTTGTTTTGAAATTTTTTAATGATCATTAAAGATAAAAAGTCAGTTATTTCAACTGTCAACATCGTTAACCGACCAATAAACTGTTTACTTAAAGAACTGTAATAATTCTGACCAAACTTGGAAAGATTAAAGTCATGAACATGTCTGAACAGTCTAGCTGTAGATGATTATGGCACTTGAACTTACCACTCTGTGAGGTGACCACGGCGATGAGGCAACTCAGAGCCAATGCTGCCACCCAGAGACTGAAACGATTCATTTCTGCAGAGTATCAGCTAGGTCTTCCTGAGAAAAGACAATTAAATTACGGGTATGTGGAAATTTACATTAACGGGTGATAATGTGTACAGGTGAAGAGTGGAACCTTACTTTTTAAAGCTACTCCAGAAACGGAGTTCGCGCGCATGCGCGTGTTTTGGGGTCAATGTTCAAATATCATTGTGAGGACCAATTTTCCCCACAATTATATGAGGTGCAGGCATTTTGCTGCTCCCTACAAGGGTTGCAGCTTTCTTTTAAAGCAGCAAAAGAGCCAAAATAGTTACTTTAGGTTGCTGAGGAGGCTAGGATAACGTGAAGGAGTAGAATGAATGAGCTACAGCGATATTATGTCAATGGAAAGTCCTTTAAATGCTACTCCTCAAACGATGATGGAGAGATAAACGTGTGCGTGTGAAAGAAAGGTCAACTCTGTGTAAACCAATGTGAACAACATAAATGTGTTGTGTGACAGGATAGACAGGCTGGACTAAATTTCTAAACCATGAGCTTCACCTGTCTGTCTTTCCTATAGGCTAGAACTCTAGAACTATAGGCTAGTGAGTGCCTCCGTACCACATCTTTTCAGCTGTAGGTGGTTGGCTTGTACTTCAAGTACAAGATCACATGCAGTCCTCATTATAACTATCACCCATCTTTGCCAGTGCCTCCAATGGCCAACTGGGTGACTTGTGTAGGAAGGTGTACCCTAATGCGACCTTTCCCCCTCAGACACAGCCGCTTGTGTCTGTGGAGTACCTGGCCAAAACTTTTATTTGTCATTGACCCATGTACTAAATTAAATTTGTTATTATTATCATCATTATTATTATTATTATTATTAGTAGTAGTAGTAGTAGTAACCAGTTTGAAGACAATTTATTAATAAAGCATAGGCACGAGAACACAGCAAGACATAGATGTAGTTAAATGTAATTTTAGCATAAACTATATTACTCCAAGAATGCATTAAAGAAAATAAAAAGAAGAACACATTATGTGGGTTAATACTGAAATACAGACACTTATGGTGAAACACAGCCATTTCTTACCTGAAGCAGGTGAACAATGCTAAAGGCTCTTTCTAGACAAACCAGAGGAGTAACTGCAAAAGAAAGGTGATGCGACCTTTTATGTTCTGAACAATAAGGGGAGGGACAAGGAAATTAGCTATGTGCATGCAGAAGTGTTTCTGAATTCTTCAAACCAAAAACATACCGCTTGCCTGGGATTGTGTTGTTGTTGTTTTGTTTTTAAACCCCATCACATGTTTTGTAGCTTTATTAAGGTGGAGATATCGGAGATGCTACAGATTTTGCTAAGCATTTATTTGTATTATTATTATTATTATTATTAGTAGTAGTAGTGGTATTTATTTATTCATTTTTATATTTGTTTATAATTATATACGCATTATTATTTATATTATGTATAGATCTTGCAGATTTTCCAAGAATCGTTATTATTATTATTATTATTATTATTATATTTATTTTTTAATAACTTTTAGATTTGGATTTTATACACGTATTAATTATTTTCATTGATTATTATTATTATTGTTATTAT
Organism: Ancistrus triradiatus; assembly: GCA_025084515.1. Classification (NCBI taxonomy): domain Eukaryota; kingdom Metazoa; phylum Chordata; class Actinopteri; order Siluriformes; family Loricariidae; genus Ancistrus; species Ancistrus triradiatus. The sequence goes on along the minus strand of JAJAGP010000002.1, from coordinate 1,088,343 downwards.
TTACAAACAATAGAAACATACAAAAATTGCTATTAAATGACTTTATTGTAGTCTCACATTCATATTAATATCATATCTCGTTATATGATAGGTAAAAGAGCTGAAAACAGCTTCTGAAAACAGCTTTTGGTGCTTGGAATGCAGCTGTACATGTTTTGTTCTAAGGTAAGAAATCCCAGTCAGATTTACGGGAACCTTTATTTCCTCAAACCCACAGCCAGTAGAAAAATCTAAGCGGCATTTGTTTAAATACCCGAACAATTTCTGTGATACCCAATGCAATATATCACATTTACCAGTAACGACACACAATGCAACGCAATGTGTGCATCGATACCACACATTCTGCCATTAGAGGTACTGCAAATGCTGCAGTGCTATAGGGATGGTATTTAACAAAGAACCTGCCAGGAACTCTCAGTACATACCATCATTTTTTCTGCTCTTTGTTTCCTTTCCAGTCACTGCATACTTGACTATAGTCCAGTTCTAAATGAAAAGAAGTTAAACAACAACTGCAGGCAATCTGGAAAGGTGCCCAAAGTTTCAAAATCTAGTCTATTAGTGCTTGTATTTTGATTTATTTTCTAAGCACCTGACTTGACAATGATTCACTAAAGTTTTTAGCAATGTGTTATTTACGTTTGATCCCTGCAAGAGTGTAAACATATGGCTTGACCAGGTTGTACCCAAACTTTTTCACAATACTATACAGGTCATAGTGTGGGTTTTACATAAAGAGAAACAACAATGCTGACACAAATCAATTTATTTAAACACACATGTCAATGTCTGATACATCTGCATAGATTTCTGTCCCTGTTTGTGTTCAACACATTGTGTGCTTTCTGTCCCTTTTGGCACATCAATTTGCTTATAAGGTCGATGATTCCTTTTCTCTGCTTTGAGCTGTTGTTCTCTAACCCTTTTCCCCAGTTATTTGTTTTTGAGTATTGAGATCTGTCAGTATTTTGTGTTTTGACCTCATTTATTACTTCTGTAATTTGGTTTATTCGCTGTAGGTTGTCCTGTACATAACATGACCATCAACCATAAGATTAAAACCACCTGCCTAATATTGTGGAGACCTCTGATTGCGTCCTGTTGCACCTGGAACCAAGATGTTAGCAGCAGATCCTTTAAGCCCAGTAATTTGCGAGGTGGGCCTCTATTGGACATGATGGGAATTGGATCTGGAGAATTTGGAGGAGCTCTTTAGCTTGTTCCTCTAACCATTACTGAGCATGCAGTGTGGTTGAGATGCCACTGCCATTGGCAAATACAGTTGCCATGAAGGCTTGTTTGTAGTTCCTGATCTGCAACAATATTTGGGTCAAAATAACAAGTTTTCCCAGCAGAACATTGAGCATATGGTTTTTATGTTATGGCTGAATGGTGCATACTGTACTCTTGAGTTGTCTTACTGTACACATCTCAATATATTCACATAACATATTCAAATAACAGCATCTATTAGATCACTAAATTAAGCTATAAAATAGGCTGTCATTTAATCTCTCACAGAATTAGTTTGACTATTAGTACTGCTTCAGTGGTTACCATTGACCCAACAGAACTGCTTGCACAGCGCAGAGAAATGAAACCACAACTTTTTTCATGTGTGTAGTAGTGGTCATGAATATATCGCTGAAACTTAGGAGACTCAAACTAGCCCAGTGGAGAGAGACATACAAGTGTGGCAAATACACAATCCTATAAAAAGCACATGAATCGGTATTATCTCAAATCAAGGTCTGTACAGATTATTAATATCTTACGACGTTTCACAAACGAGCTGTTTTAAAAAAATCGCCTATAAATAACGACAAATCTTTCATTTCATCTTTCGTCCCATGTTTCGTCCATGATTTATGCTTAAGGTCAAGGTTTACTGTTCATGCATCGAACTGGACTTGTGTATATTGTTCTTATTGTGTACGTGTGCATTTTCTTCATGCTACAGTATTTAAGCATAATGCATGAGCAAACCTTAATATTAACTAAACAACGCAAAGCTGTAACAAAATAAGACGGTGCCTGCCGGTTCGGTTCCTGAAGACCTATTCAGCGCTTCAGTTACTGAAACTGATAGCGTGTGATTGGATGGTGACTCTCCTGGATGGGGTCTGCTCCATACTACGGTTGGCTATCAGGTCCTGCAGTTGCAGAGCCCCTCCTCCGATGAAGCAAAAGGCAGGGCAAACCGGGGCGGAGCAGTCAACTGTTCCGTCCCACAACACTCGCAAGGAGTGAGCATCGTAGTAGGTGATGTGACCTTTCTCGTAGTCCAGACACAGCCCGAGGCGTGGAGGCAGAGGGGCGGTGAGGGGGCCGTTAGAGACCCCTGACTTGGGCATCAGAATTTTACCCATGCCCATGGTAAGGAAGCAGAAGGGAGGTGGGCAGTCCTGGGCATCCTCAGTCCCGCTGTCATGGCCACTGTCAGGATCGTACCTACAAATAAGGCAGTGCAAGACAAAGGTTATATATTGTGTGTGTATATGAACTTATATTACTTATTGTATAAAATATAGGCATGTATAAACTTATATTCCTTATACACTATATAGACAAATGTTGGGTAGTATCCAAAACATGGGTATTAGTATGGAGTTTGACCCCACCTCTGCTGGTACAACAGCCTTTGTTCTTCTAAGAGGGCTTTCCACTAGATTTTGAAACATCAATCAAAGTTGGCAAACCAGTTCTCTTTGGACTTTGTTTAAGGACAGCAGGGCAGAAAGCTGATCAAATGACTTGTTGGAAGCTAAAACCTATAAATGTGTGACATTGAGAGTCACTGGGGTATCAGTACAACCCACTACTATTGCCATTACTTATCCATATAGAATCCAGAAATGTCTTCTTTATTTTATGAATGTGTTACAAGTGAGTGTTGCTGAAATAGCAGAGCTCAATAATTAGAAGGGGTGTCCACAAACTTTTGCTATATAGGGTATATTATTGAATGCTTCATACTAAGTAGCACTGTAGCGGGGTGACATATTGGATTAGAGCTAGGTGTCATAGTTTAAAGAAATATCCTTAGCTAAGAAGGACTTTCTCAGTCTTAAATCATGGTTAAGCTGGAAATCTCTTAAATGCATTGAAAACTAATACATGTAGGTTTGTTGAGAGTTTCAGCAATTTGGAGAAGGTCAAAGATGGTTTGGTAGTAGCTAGCAGGTAGTAAAGTGAAAGAACTTCACTGGAGAAGTCCAACTGATAAGTCATTGTGAGATGATGTTCAATGTATGGCTGTAACAGAATGGTTTATGGGAGCAGATGAACATGGTGGTGTTTTGACTGCTCTGTAGAAGGACACCTGCTGCCTGACAAAACAAAAGGAGCACTCAATATTTCAGACACTGCTACACCCATCTGGGTTGGAGTTGCTTCTGGAGAAGTGTCCAAATTTTTAACTAAGCTTGTAGGGGTGTGCAATATATATCGTCTATGATAATATCTTAATTGTTTTAAAAATGTGCGAGCTGACGTTAGAGTATGTCATGAATTTTGCAAAAAACAAATCACTACGTCATGTAGCCAGGTAGGATAGACTACTGCTCATGCGCATATAGCATGCACAAATTAAGGTAGCGTTCTTCCTAAAAGTGCAAAACTGAAGTTAAAAATGAGTGAACAAACTGTGCCAGGAGACAAAATACAGACACCACCAGCATTTTCACTGCCCTATAAGATAGTATAGTAAAATAAATTCTACGATACTATTGTGTACAATACTATTGGTGGATTGTCCATTACTTTCCACCCTGTCACTCTTACCGGGGACTGGCCATGTCCTGTGGTAGGTGAAACCATTCCTGCAGCTTCGCCTCCAGACCAACACCGACCTGCTCACACACACGTCAAAGTCAGCCAACGTTGCGTCACTCTTCCCAATATCAAGTCTGAGCCATCCAATCTGTTGCCTGCTCACCTTGACCAGGTAGGATCCGGGTTCTATAGAGCATGCCCAGTAGTGACGGCCCTGTGTGATGGACACGTCTGCCACCAGGAGGTCTGAGGTCAGATGACAGGACGTCAGGGCGCGATCAGCTGCCTGCAATAGGGTTAGACCGGGCACACTGCGGGCGTACGTCTGCCCCTTACCCAGTGCGACACGCTCAGCATGGAGCCCCCAGCGAGAGTCCAGACAGAATGACAGCACTGAGAGAGAGAGAAAGGCAGGGGGCAGAAGGGAAAAGCAAACACAAGGAAATAGGATACACAGGAAATAAAGTAGGGATTTGCGAATAAAGGGGAGCGTAAATAAATAAACAGAAAACACAGAGAAGGGAGGTTTAAGGAAAGTACGAACTGGTCAGGCAACTGATATATTCCGGTTCAAACAGGAATACAAGTCAGATTTGAAGCAGAAAGAGGATGAGAGGAAACCAAACATGAGGGCGGGTTATTAATAGTGAAATTTCTGGAGTGGGTGAAGAGTGTGATGACACATGGCTGAGGGAGAGAAAGCAGAGGAACACGAGTGGGATGGTAGGATGCACATGCAGAGGAAAGGCAGGCAGGAAGGAAGGATGGATGGATGAGCAAGATGGGGGGAAAAAAGTGCAGAATGATTAAAAGTAAACTGAATTTAGGATGAAAATGTCCTGTGCATTTACAGAAATAAATCATCAATCGGTAGGTGTTATTAATATTTCATAGAAGTTCATAATCGTTGGATTCACGTCAACAGTCGTAGATGAATGGCAACTTGCTTTAGCTTCTAATGGTTCAAGAAGTTCTAGGGCTCCCAATAATCGCGATACACATGGGCTTTCTTAATAATAGGAATATGTGACCTTGTAAGCATACTTGTAAACCCCAAATCAGAAAAAAATGGTTATAAGGCTTCTTTTTTTGCACAGTAAAGTTTTAAGTGGCATTTGTGAATGTAACTCCATATTGTAGGTTCGCCCTTGAATCGTTCACTGATATCATGCACTGCAGAGGAAGAAATTTTCAAATCCCTTCCAATCTTTCTTTGAGGAAGATAAACATTTCAATCATTTTCTCATGGATTTGTCGACAAACTGGAGATCCTCTGCCCATCTTTACTCCTCAAAGACTTAGCCTTTTGTGGTTACTTATTTTGTACCAAATCATAATTACAATCAGCTGTTTGAATTCACATCATTATTTCTCATTACTAGCCCTAACTTGTGCTCGTATCAACATTTTTTGGAATGTGTAGCAGGCCTGAACCTCAGGAATGGATGTTAACAAATGAAATGAACCTGACCAGAAAAAATTAAATATCTTGGGATCATACTATCTGCAATGAAATAAAAGTCTAAGTATATTTAAGGAACACTACGTTTTCGTTTTACCGTGCCAACTTTTTCTGATTTGGGGTATCAGGTCTCCTTAAGTGCAAATACAACCTTTCATTTGAAAGACTCATTTTCCTAATCTTTCACTTAGCATTCATTGTACCCATAGCATGATGTGTGTGTGTGTGTGTGTGTGTGTGTGTGTGTGTGTGCTACCTGGTGCAGGTGGCGTGTGTAGGTACACCTCTTCACTGTACTCCCCAAAACCAGCCTTGTTGCAGCCTCGAACCCTCAGCACATACACGCTGTCCATCTCCAGTCTGTCAATCACTGCGCAAGTCCCACCCACCTCATCTAAGCGCTGCCATGGGCTGTTGAGTCCTCCAGACATTTCTGATTTGACCCTGCCCCACATTGGCCCATCTCCACCCACTTTCCTCTGAAACTCCACTGAGTAGTGCCAGGCGGGTGCAGAGTCCTGGGGGAGGCGCCAGCACAGGTAGAGCTGATCATAGGCCAGAGTCTTCTGAGTGTCGATTACAGGAGCCAATGGAGCTGCAGCACAGAATGAGAGACGGACATGCTGAATCACTTCTAAATGACTCGGAGGTACTTTTGAATCAGTTCTGAGTATACAGAATCTCTAGAAATCTCTTTAAATTGAGTCATCACTCCGAATCATGTTTTAATCACTTCTGAACAATGCAGAATGCCTTTGGAACTCAACTAAAACACATATAAATATGCTGGCTTATATTGTACTTGTTTTGAAACATTACTCAGAGATGACTTTTGTAAAACACAGATCGAGTAAAAATGAATGTTGAATATTTTCCTTGTGAAAAATGAATGGACAAACAACCTTGATCTGCTAGACATTTAGAATTGCGCGTGTGTGGGATTGCACTCAGTTTGGCTCCTATAACAACCTTGGATGAAGTTCATGCCACTGAGTAGCTTCAGTTCTCTGGAGACATCCAGATGGAAGCGGCAGAAGGAGGGATCAGCAGACAGGGAGAAGTGCTGCAGGTTTTCTATGACCTTCACCAGTCTGGAGAACACACCAGCGATGGGGTAAAAGAAGAAAACAAGATTCAGAGTAACATCACGAATCCAGTACAATGAACAATGTGTCAATCTGACTGCACACACCATGGAGTGCCTGGATCCTTATTCAGAACTATCTTGGTTGAGTGCCATCTTAGGCAGTTTGTAATTGTTTTGACCAGTTTTACACATCTGTGAATACATGTACAGTGGGGCAAAAAAGTAATTTAGTCAGCCACTGATTGTGCAAGTTCTCCTACTTAGAAAGATGAGAGAGGTCTGTTTGAGGCTGTGGACAGGTGTCTTTTATACAGATAACGAGGTCAAACAGGTGCCATTAATACAGGTAACGAGTCGAGTGGAAATCTTGCTTGTTTGTGGGTGACCAAATACTTATTTTCCACCATAATTTACAATTAAATTCTTTAAAAATCCTACAATGTCATTTCCTGGATTTTTTGTCCTCATTTTGTCTCTCATAGTTGAAGTGTACCTATGATCAAAATTACAGACCTCTCTCAACTTTCTAAGTAGGAGAACTTGCACAATCAGTGGCTGACTAAATACTTTTTTCCCCACTGTACATCATTTGGTAGACACCCTTATCCCCTTATCCAGAGCGACTTATAATTGAAACATTCTTACAATCCAAGCAATTGTGGCTTAAAGACCCAACAGTGGCAGCTTAGTAGAGGACCCAGACCTTCTGGTCCATAGTCCAGTCCAAAGCCACCACAGTCTCTGCTCTTATCTAGTTCTATGCTAAATTCATCCACACAGTCCATTTTCACTGACTGATAAGACACTGCTCTTATGAAGTAGATTATCTTAAATAACACACTGAATCCCATAATCTTAGGTTGTACACATACACACAAACACACTAACCGGCCGTGCGTGATTCTGGCGGCCTGCACGAAGCATGGCTGATCGTTCTCTTTGAGCAGCTCCTGTGTGTAGGTGACAAGTCCAGCGTTCTCCAGAACACTCTGTTTCTCTGAAAGCTGGCTGTTAAGAGCTTCCGCTTTTTGAAAGCGGTTCTCCTCCAGAGTTTTGGCTAGTGCTCGCTGACGTTCGACTAACTCATCACGCAGATCGCTCACACACTGATTTAGCTTCTCTTTAGCCACTGCACAGTTTACCTAAACACACACACAATCACAAGCAAGGATGTATCAAAGGGCAGATATTTCATTCTACTGGAATACTGTTGTAAAATATATAAATATGTAATATGGATCTTCTATTATTAGCGCACAGTTGTTTTAAATAGACACATATCAGCTGATGATAAGACTTTTGCTAAATATTTACAAAAGGGCTTCCACCTTGTTACATTGGACCAAAACAATGGCATGCCTGGGTGGCTCAACAGTCAAATATGCTAGCACTAGTTTGAGTTGTGAGGCCTTCTACTACAATACAAAAAAGATTAAAAAGCTAAATGGGCATAAGTATTCAGACCCTTTGCTATGACACTTGAAATGTAGCCCTGGGGGCCTCCCATTTCTCTTGATCATCTTTGCGAGGTTTCTACATTTTGATTGGAGTCCACCTGTGATAAATTCAGTTGATGAGACATTTTGGTAAGACACACCTGTCTGTATAAGGTCTCACAGCGAACAATGCATATCAGAGAAAAACCAAGCCATGAAGAGGAAAGAACTGCCTGTAGAGCTCAGAGACAGGATTGTGTGGAGGCACAGATCTGGAGAAGGCTACAAAAAATTCTGCTGCACTGAAAATTCCCAGGAGCACAGTGGCCTCCATAAATCTTAAATGCAAGAAGTTTAGAAAAACCTTCCTAGATCTGGCCGCCCCACAGGGCCTTGGTAAGAGAGGTGACCATGATCCCAATGGTGACTCTGGCCGAGCTCCAAAGATCCTGTGTGCAGAGTGTCCGGCAGAGTGGAAACCTCTCCTCTGGAGTTATCAAAACAGCACTTAAAACTCCAGGGGGAGCTTGATATTTTTTATTTATTTCAGCACAAGGCCTCAACATAACCAAATGTGAAAAAAGTGAAAAGGTTTGAAGATTTCCCGAATGCATTGTATATGATGGATTTGTCGGAAAGCATCCCAATTGGGACTCGCTGTAATAATAACAATAATGTATAAAGATTTACCTCTGTCTGAGCAATAGCGCTCTCCACTTGAGTGATCTGGGCCTGCACCCTCTCCTGATGGGCCAGCACGTAGTTCATCTGCTTAGATATTTTTTCCTGTGAAATCGCAACACAGAGTCAACAGAGAGCAAATCAAATACAGGTTTGATGTATGCACAGGTGTGTGCTATGTTGTAGTATGAACCAGCATTTCTGTATCTATTAATTATTATGATGTGCTTCTATCAAAACAACAAGCATCAAACAGTTTGTATGCTAAATCATGATCTTAGCATGGCTCTATGGTGGTCCACCTGCTACTTGGGTTGAACTAGTGGCATTCATGATCATGGCGACTAGCTAATCACCAGTGTCTGAGAACTCGAGGTTATGAAGCATTTGGTTACACTTTATTTGGTTAAACTGCATACCACGTACACATTCATGCAATTATCTAACCAGTCAGTCATGTGACGGAAGTGAAACGCATAAAATCATGCAGACACGACCCAGCAGCTTCAGGAAATGTTCACATCAACCATTAGAATAGAGGAAATGTGATCTCAGTTGTTTTGACCAATTGTTGGTGCCAAACAGTTTTTTTCTCTAAATCTCCTTGAACATTCATGCACAACAGTCTGAGGTCAAGAGAGATTGGGCAGACAGGTTCGAACTTACAGAAAAGCTACGGTAATTCAGATAACCACTCAATTTCTCCTGAGGCACAAAGACGGTAGGGTCAGAATTTGGTGCCAAGAGCACGAATCTATGGACCCAACCTGCCAAGCTGGTGGAGGTGATCTATTGATGTGGGGATTTTCGCTTGAATGCCACAGCCCATTTGAGTATTGTTGTTGACCATGTGCAACCCTTTGTGACCACAATTTACAATTTCTAATAGCTACTTTCGTGCACAATGTCATAAAGCAATAGGTGTCTCAAACTGGTTTTGTGAGCATAAGAGTTCTTCTTCGTCGTCTCCCATTACCAGAACTGAATTTCATAGCAGACCTTTGGGTTGTGGTACAATTGGAGATTAGTTGCATGAATAAATCTGCAGGAATTACATTTCAAGGTATATACAGCTCAATACATCTCAAAGGAAGGTGTCCAACATTTCGTGGAAGTACTCGGTGAATGTATGTTCTTCAGCTGTACAGTGAGTTGCATATCATTTAGTAAAACAACAGACAAACACAACCTGCATCCAAGAATAGTTCTTCATCCTCAGTAATGAAACATAACTGGTTGTATTTACTGTGATTAAACAATGGCCTTTAGTTAGCTTCTACCTTCCACCCATTCTGGTACAGCAGCTTTAGTCAACCTTGTGTTGACAAATGCATACTTGAAGCCGACTGGAATTTTTACTGGAAATATTTCTCTCTCTCTCTCTCTCTCTCTCTCACACACACACACACACTGTTGGTAAACATCTGTTTTTTGTCTGTTCTTGAGGATAATTACTGTAGTTTATTAATGCTACACGTACAAGTAAACCTAACCTTGACCTCAGTGACCAAACAAGGAGACGTTTGGCTCTTTTGGTTTTTAAAATAAACAATGCAGTAAAATAAAACAAAAGTTTGGGAGGGTTTTTTTGAAACAAAGTTAAAAAACATCTCACTATCCTGGTGGGGACTTTCCACTGACATCGATTACTGTAGCTAACTTTAACCTCAGTAACCCAATGGAGATCTTTTGACATTCTTGATTTTTCAAAGGTTTTCCTCATGGAGACCAGCAAAATATCAGATCTTTCTATCCTTGTGGGGACATTTGGTCCTCACAACTTAATAGAAACATTCCCACACACACAAACTCTTTGTAAAGATATGTTTTGGGGACTGTTCTTGAGGATGATTACTGTAGTTTATTAATGCTACGCCTATACCTAACCTTAACCTCAGTAAACGAAAGGGAATGTTTTGGCTCTTGTTTTTTAAATAAATGTTACAGTAAAATAATAAAAACAAGCAAAAACCTTTCTCTCCTTGTGGGGACATTTGGTCATCACAATGATATATAAACTTGGCTCACACACACACACTGCCATTTGACTTTTCAAAAATGGAAAATCAAATGGCATTACTGACTCTGGTCATTTTTACACTTTAATCCCAGCTTGTCCTGGTCAGGGTTGCAGAGCTGGGGTACGATGTCTATCCCGGAGAACCAAGCATGTCACGCTGTGATGGGCTGGTGTATTATCTGACTCCTGATTGGACTGTCAATAACATTGGATAACGAACACAAATGAGTCACTGAGAGAAGAAGTACCTTCAGAGTCTGGTAGGCATGTGCGATGGGCATGACCTTGTGTCCGCTGTGAATGCGACGGAGCTTACACAGCCCACACAACAGACGGTGGCATGAACGGCAATAAAACTGCATCCGCTCCTGCTCGTGCTCCACACACACCAACACCTGATACAAAGAAATACAGTGAAGATACATAACATATTACATTTACAGCATTTAGCAGATGCCCTTATCCAGAGCGACTTACAATGGATACAACCCTACAATGCAAGCAATTGTGGGTTAAGGGCCTTACTCAAGGAGCCAACAGTGGCAGCTTGGCAAAGGTGGGATTTGAACCCTGGACCTTCTGGAGTCCAGTATCTTAACCGCTATGACATAAATAAGTAATTTGTTTTAGAAATATATATATATCCCTCTTGCTGCAGCAGCGGCCCATCTTGGCTACTGGCGGGGCTTGCAGTGGTGGCTGATGGACACGGCGATAGTCTGTTTCTCTGTATGGATACAGACAATCTGTAAAAATCCACAAGCTGTTCAGAGGCATTCACTAACCTATAGCCATCAGCCCTCAGTGTTGGGGTCATACACATGTGTGTGGGGATGGGTTGGTGAACACTGGATGGGGACATGCACATGCCAGGTGTATTGAACCACATTGGCACACCGATGAGACATTAAGGTAAGGAGCCCAAATCATTACGAGTAGTGCTGATATTTTGCGTATCTAAGCACACAGCTTGGAACATAGCGTTGCTTCAGAACTAACCTGAGTTCCCCAGACCTTACGTTGTCCAAACGGAGTCCCCTAACCCTTACCTTGGGCCGGAAGCTGTGCGTGGGCAGGACATGCTCGTGTTGAGCGCGTGGTGTTCCCCATGGGTGGTACAGCTTAAAACACTCGTTACAGAAATTGGCCCTGCAGTCGGCGCAGCCTTTAGTGGCCTCCAGAGTCTGAGGGGGTTTACAGAACTGACACATGACCGCCATGCTGCCCAGACTCACTGTCTGTCTGTACCTACACAAACACACAAACACAAAGAGGGACAGATTTGAAAGGTTTGGTCATGTTGAACGAACTGTCCATAGTCTTATAGGTGCAAGTTTGACTTTCCATCATTGCGGCAGCTTTCCATTGACATAATATAACTGGAGCTCACCAACTCTCACCTTAACCTCAGTGACTAAAAGTATTTTGGACCTTTGGGGTTGCATTTTTAGTCTAAAAAATGATATAAAAACTTAATGTACATTTCCATAGAGAAAACAAGGCATAAATATACGTCATATATGCCTAATCATATTATAAATATAAAACTAGCAGAAAATAAGGCAACAGGGAAAACTTCCCACTTCACATGATGGCAGTGAAATGTCAACTAAACGCTGCAAGCTTTCTCATTAAGCTTGTTGATTCAAATAAAGAAACCAAAGCACTATTAAAAATTTATGAATCCTGGTACAGTGGAACAAAGGAAATTGAACGCCTCTGCTCGAACAAATCAGACATCGAATTTGAACAAAAATTTGCACCAAAAAAGCACCATAAAACCCAAAAGAAGAAGAATAACTAGGCATATTGTATTATATTATATTATTATATTAAGTACATGTATATTATATCAGTCTATAGCTGTGATTTCAGATCTCAGTGATAAGACGTTCCGAAACTGTGTTCACCTCATTGTCTATAAAGTTTCACTTTATTTTCACTTATTTCATTTACATTTACAGCATTTAGCAGACGCGCTTATCCAGAGCGACTTACATCTGATACAGTCTTACAATCCAAGCAATTGTGGGTCATGCTCAAGGACCAGAAGGTCCAGGGTTCAAATGCCAAGCTGCCACTGTTGGGTCCTTGAGCAAGACCCTTAACCCATAATTGCTTGGATTGTAAGACTGTATCAGATGTAAGTCGCTCTGGATAAGGGCGTCTGCGAAATGCTGTAAATGTAAATGTAAGGACCCAACAGTGGCAGCTTGGCAGAGATGGGATTTGAACCCTGGACCTTCTGGTCCAGAGTCCAGTACCTTCACCGCTAGGCTACCACAGTCCCCATTTATTTCATAGTTCATGTATTTATATTTCACTTACTTCATGTATTTATTGATTATTAGTACTGTATTACATTCCTTTGCATTATTCATGCTTTTAATCATTAATTATATACAAATATAGGAGTGAAAATCATTTTAGGGTCGGGAAAGGATTAATCCTATCTTGTGGGGAAATTTGATTCAGACATCCTTGTGGAACCAATTAGCAATAATTCCACTGTATTTTTAATGAATGGAATTATCTCTTCGTCTCTTATCTCTTATGTTAGTGAGTGCTCGATTAGTGCAATGGTCATTCACTATCCCACCACCATAGTAACCCGGGTGTGAGTCCAAGCAGCACTTCTGGTCTGGTCACAGGCTCCATAGACACAACTGGCTGAGTCATCCAATCACCATCGATGATGCGGCCCATACACATGGATGCACAGCACACATACATAGATCTTCCTGAGAAAGGCACAGGACTTACAGCACATTTTAATTAAACCTTGAAGAGCTGCGCCTTACAAGGAGGGATGCATGTTTAGTGCGTGCATCCATACAGTTATTTCCCGAGTCAGGCCCTGACCCCCACTCTTGCATGTGTGTAAGAGCTGAACGGAATGACCTCAGTAAATCCTTCTCACGGCTGCACAAAATCCCACCATCATTCTTTCCTTCAATACATTTCCTCTGAGTAATCTTTAATCGATTATAACTGTTAATTCTACAGCTTCTTTTGGGCCACATCAAGACAGTTTCAGTCCTCACTATACAGCCTGCAGGACTATGCGGATGCTTTTTGGTTGCTGCTGCCGGGAAAAATCCAGCAAAACTTCCTTCTCACTCTAATGAACCTGATTTGCTGATGAGTAGCCTGTAGCCTAACTCTCCTAAGAAAGACATGCCAACCAAAACGGGACTTTTCTGAGAATTAGTGGTAGATCAGGTGAGACCAGAACTGCTGCATTTCTGTGGCACAAGGAAGTTTTAAATCTGATACACAGTTCCAGAAGCGAAAGCATCTCTGACGGAAACCAGATGTTTTGTTTCATCATGCGAGAGGAAAAAGAAGAAAATGAAAAAAAACCTTGAAATTCACTTTACATTATCATTCGTTATACATTCATTCATTATATTATATTTCATCATATTTTGTAAAATATAACATTAAATAATATATAGCCTAAAATTATTATTAATTATTATTAAATTATAGTCTTATTATAGTCAAACTAAGGCAATGCAACTTTTGGAAGCAAATGGTGGTGATGTGTTTCCCTTCTTCTCTCAGACTTAATCAGAAGCCACCACAAAGTCACCTGAATATAACCAACAACATCCATTCTATACGTTTTTACTGTTAAATCTGAAAACATACACATAATAATTCAATCTGCCCTAAAGTATACTAAGTAACGAGAGTGGGTGAAAATGCACACTTACGATCTAAAGACTGTTAGAAATAAAGCGTGTTCATTGATTGGACACTGAACGAGAAGAGCAGTAACTTGTTTTTCCCTGTTAGCCAATCAGATTTTATTGAGGTCGAGTACTAATGAGGTCGAGACCGAGATGAGACCAAGACTACTTGTTTATGGTCTCAGGACCGGTCTCAAGTACTACAGCACTACTCCGGACCCTCCCGGCGACCCTGTCCAGGATAAGCAGCAGTAAAACAGGATGCTTTGCTTCACTTTGCTTTGTGATTCACTCACTTTCGTGATGCTGTTCTCCCAAAGGTTTTATTTGAATCACTAGTAGAAGCTGTGTCAATGTAGATGAGCACTATGCTATAGTCATTCCACTCTTTTGAATTTAACTCTTAACACTCTAAGTCTGTGTGCGGTTTCTTTTGATTCACTAATAACACATTGGACTATAATGATAGGCAATATGACTCACTTTAGAGATTCACTTTTCCCATGTTTGACTCTGATCAGTGTAAGGTTTGATTTGATTCATTAGTAAAAGCAGCTGCAGCAATCATAGATTCAAATCCTTTAAACTTGACTCACTAGTAAGTACAGCGTCAATAACTATGAGCAATATGACTCACTTAAGTTTGACTCTGACCAGTGTAAGGCTTGATTTGATTCATTAGTAAGTGCAGCAGCGATACTGATTTGATTCTTTTAAACTTGACTTGATTCCCATGAAGTTGGAATGGATTCGCTAGTAAGTGCGGTGTCAATAATTATGAGCAATATGACTCACTTAAGTGATTCATTTCCTTTGAACTCGACTCCATCTGGTCACAAGTGAAAACACTATAATGCCAGGTCATAGGATTAAATTTACTGATTCGGTTCTTTCTAAAATGTGAGTTTTGATTTGATTCAGTAGTCATAGATACAAAGGAGGGTGCGGGGGACTGACCTCTCAACGATGCGCTCCAGCGTGAGATTTCGGAGGCAGTCGGCAAGGCCCCGCTCTCCCAGCTCTACATCACGGCCACAAGTGGGACACGGAAACAGCATCATCAGAGGAGGAGTGTCTTTCCGTCTCCGGCCGGGATACGAGCCGCATGCTGACAAAAAGATGTGTTCAGAGTTAGCGGAGCTGCTGACACACACACCTATACACACACCTGCAAGTGATAGAAGCTACACACACACACACACAAACACAGCTGCAGAAGCTCTATGGGGAAAATCAAGCACGTAAGTAACCCACTTACTGGAATTCAGTAGCTGCCTTTGTTATAACACACATTAGGTGACAAAGCACCACGACACACTCACAAACACAAAATATGAGGTCATACATGCATGCAGTGATGTCATCTCTGTAAGAACACTGACACAACTCTCTCCCTTACACACACCTGTCTTGAGCATGCGTTCGAGGCGCTCAGTTTTGGGCGGAGGTCTGCGAGCGTGTCTGGGTGAGCGGGTGTTTGGGCTTGACGTGGGCGTGTTGGGCTCAGGGGGCAGCTCAGGAGGGGGGTAACCCCTCTGCACCAGGACCTCGGCTGCACACAGTACACACACACTGTGGAGGCACGGCAACACAACGGGCTGCTTCACCATCTCATCACACACCGGGCACCGCAGCTCGCGTTCCATACTCTTCATGTTGGACTGAAAGAGAGGGAGGGAGATAATGGTTAATAATTTAGAATCAACCGGAATAAAGGTTATCTAGAGCAGTGGTTCTCAATTTTTCTGCATTTTGTACACACATAAACATCTTTTGAGTCCAAACCTCACTCTAATCTATAGTAAACATTGTAATTGATACAAACCGCAAAACGTGTTATTGAACCAAACAAAATAAAGCTACAAACCAACTTTTTGAGTTGAATTATTACAATAGCTCCATGCAATAGCTCCATGCCATCCCTAGGGGGAGTGCCCCCACTTGGAGAACCACTTGTCTGGAGGAACAGAAGGTGCCTTGGGGCACACACCTAGTCTTAAGGGTGCCACAAACCCTTCAGGTGGCAGCCAACCAAACACTGGTCTTAAAGGTGCCAGGAAATTGACTACGTACGAACTGGAAACGCCATCCAGAACCATACTCGGGCGTCACACAGAACTTGCATCACGTTACTCAACACTCAAACCTCACCTCACCAGAGCATGAAGAGTGGTTCATCAGTGTGCACCAGAGATCTAGCAGCTCAACCATTCTGGTTCGTATCCCACCTCGGGTGAGGTGTCAGCTTCGATTGTAGAGTCTCATTTTGAGACACAAAGGTTCTGGCTCTATTAAATCCAAGTTCTGTGGACTTCTGACACTAAAAATCCACATCATTGGTTACTTGCCCAGAAGTTTTGGGTTGGTGCTTCTTCGGTGTTTCCGGATATCTGCTTCCTGGATGTTTCTGGCTCACAAGTTTTAGTGCTTCTCGAGGACGAGGCTGGGGTGGTGATGGTGCATGGGCGCCTACCAAGTTTACCCCCCAGTCAATGCTTGACGATGTTTCGGTGTTGCTCTAGGCTGATTTGGCTCACTCCTATAGGCAGATAACTATTCCAGAATACAGTGGTTGTTTGGGGTTCAGTCTTGTCATGAGGTCCAAAGTCAGATGTCTATTGGACCCCTTTAATTTGGGGTGCCACTGAGCATTATGAGCGAGCCTCTCTATACACAGCCCTATTTATTATGAACAGAACCGGGTGCACCAGAGCACATTGTACGTTGTTATTTCTCTCAGATCCATAAGGACCAACCCCCAGCATGCACTGGCTCCTTTCGTCACCATGACAACTGCTGCCTCTTGCGACCAACAGGCCTCGTTTGCCGTTTCTGGTTCTCATGTTTACTTGTGTTTAATATAGATTGTAATATCTAAACATATTCGAATCAAAGACACATTGCTGTCTGTAGGATTAATGTAGCATTAGAGCTTCATATCTAACCACAAGCTTTAAATATTACCTCTTTAAACCCGATTTGATCAAACTGATGATCATGAGGCCTAATATAAACGTTGTACTTGTGATCATATACGGTATACGACATACAATGGTGACGATCATCATTCCATTACACTGCATCCCAATCCAAACTGTAAATAATAGGCTCAATCCATTTGTGTCTGTTTCTAATGCACTGGACATGCTGGACAGCTGTCGAAAAAATCCTATGAGCTGTTCTAAACATGTATCGAAATAACTGAACAAATCCATCGTACAGGTACGTAAACATAACTAAATAAATAATAAATAAAGGCACACTTACACTGATGCGCACCAGAGCATCCATGATGGATGTGAAGGTCTGTAATTCCGCGTCTGCCATCGCTGCTGAGGTTGAAAGGTGTAAGAAATGTGGATTGTGGAAAATTATTTTCCAATCAGTAGACAATCAAAGGACAACAGAAGAGGACTGAAGCGCAGATTCTACACCGGCCTGAAGCGCTTTATCACCAGCATCCTCCATCATCCATCCCCAAAGCGCTCTGAAGAACCGTTTCAGAGATTAAGCAGTGCAACCAGAATGGATCTCATATCTCCAAGCCTTTAAGTCTAAAATTAAAGTGTAAAGCAGATCTATAACAGAAAATGTACAAAGCAATCGTCCGTGTTTTGCCTCATCCGTAAAATCCACACGTGACATGGAAAGATCCAGCGACTAAAAGTGCTATACACGTCTATGACCACCAGAGGGCGGCAGAAACCCATGTGTTGTTTGTTTTTAACTACGTGTAATAAGGTAATCCTTTATTAGTCCCACAGTGGGGAAATTTACAGATTACAGCAGCAAAGTGATAATAGTGCAGACAGTAAAAAGTGGAAAAAAGTGAGTGTAGAAGAATAAAAATAATTCCGCTATGTGCATTTATAAACAGAATAATAAATAAAAATATAACATTAGTATATACACAGTTATATAGTGTTATATTAATATAGATAGACAGACAGATAGTTAGAAACTTTATTAATCCCTTGCAGGACATTTCTTTGTTACATCAACTTTATTTGGACCAACAATTCGTCACAAATACTACATCCAACAAAGTAAAACCACCTGAACAATACAAAAATGGGAGTAAAAGATTGAATAATACTTATTACAGTATTTATAGGTCTTCATTAAACAGACTGATGGGAGCTGTCAGACTTCCTGTAGAACTCAGATAATTATTCATTTATTTATTTATTAGATTATTATGCTAGACAGATATTATAAGACAGTTTAATTGTTGTTTAAATGTTCAATTGTTTAGAACCGAATTTAAGTCTTATTTATCTTTTACGTATATTAATCTTATACAGTTTGGCTCTTTGTCCACAAGGAGGCGATACGCACGTTTAGTTTGAACCTACCACGGCTAATGGAAGAAAACGAAGAAAAAGGCGTTCACTCTGGTCGTATTCTAAACACTTTCCAGATTGCTACATTAGTGCACTAGATAGGGACTGTAGTAATGGCTTTTACAGCATGTCTAGTGCACTCTTTGTATGGCAGCCGTATTATTTTGGATACGGCCTGTACATTTGCCACTGGCTGCTCCTGGGAGAATCAGACGTGTTATCTCAGTCTGGGCTTTTTGGAATAAAATGGGTACGTTTATTTTTTGATTGTAATAAAAACGACATCAAACAAACCATACTAAATTAAGATACTCAATTAGTTATTTAGTCACCGTCAGAAGAAAATACTAGAGAATAGTATTAGCCTAGGTGCTAACTCCCGGCTAACTCTATTTTTACAAAATTGCGTGTATTTACGTGGTTTAATTTGCAAAGCTACAAGTACGCATGCGTAGAAATGTAGACAGCCTTTAGCTGATTTGTGATCTTTATTATTGTGATCATTTCTTAATGGAGTAACCGAGCTCTAGCTCATGAGCTTCTTAATGACTGAAACGTGTATTGTTTGGCTGTTTAGGTGTCCAAATACATTGTGAACATGTTG
The DNA here is from genome assembly GCA_025084515.1 of Ancistrus triradiatus. Classification (NCBI taxonomy): domain Eukaryota; kingdom Metazoa; phylum Chordata; class Actinopteri; order Siluriformes; family Loricariidae; genus Ancistrus; species Ancistrus triradiatus. The sequence continues at coordinate 1,069,238 of JAJAGP010000002.1, read as the reverse complement.
CCATTGTGTGTATTGCTTACTGTAACGAATTAAGCGTATTTAAAGCACCTCTTTAGTAGTGTGAATAGTCTTGCTCGCATACTAAGGACGAACACTGACGTGGCCCATCTGAAGCTTCTGTAGTCTGGGCTGTGTTTCAAACCGGTCTTCAGAGCCTGTGATCAGTATTTTACACAGTGTTCTGCATCTTCTAGGCTAAATTATTTACACACTTTCCTCGGCAGTTCGGTGTGAGTGCCTGAGTGGGTAGTTCAGATTAGGATTCCACACAGAATATAAATAAGCAAAGCAGACCACGTAGTGCACTACATAGTGAATGTGGTGCGGTTTCGGACGTACAGGACTTCAATTGGCGCACGTTGTCGACACCTAGTGGTCAAATATTTGCAACTGCATCACCTGGAAATGTGTATTTAGAAGTAAATTTGTTCCTTACTCATTCCCTGTTCACTAGTAAGAGTATTCTCTATAGAACACCATGTAGAACACTTTAAACTGTATTAAGGTTGTAAGTTTGTGACCTTTTGGCTTGGTCACTTTGTTAGGCGACTCTTTTTCAAATCAACTGTACCAGTAAATCAGTCTTTGGGGAAAGGTTTGTGCTGCTGTTAAAGCTCTCGTTTGCTTGATTTCAACCAGATAAATTATGGGCCAAGATCCCTTGTCTGACATTGTGTATGAAATACTGGTGATATACACGGCAGTTATACTTATTCAAACACTAGATGTTCTACAATAGAACATTTTATTTACAATTTTAAAAGTCTGTTTCTCGTCATTTTAATTGCTGGGGAATATTTTATTAAATATAAAATCGGTCATTGTTAGAAAATTGAATCGTTAACTCTGTATTGTGAATCGAATTGAATCTTGAGAAGAATGTATTGTTACACCCCTAGTGGTCTTATGAGTAGTAGTCTTGGGTACTATATCTGTCTTAATAAATCTATCTGTGTGTGTCAGCGGTGAACACAGGGACATCTCTGGTGCTCTCCACTCTGCTGTCGGTTCTGGTCTTTGCTGGTATGCAGATGTTCAGCAAACAGCTGGCCTCCTCCGAGTGGCTCACCATCCTGGGAGGCTTCCTGGGCTCCATGCTCTTCATCTGTTCCCTGACTGTATCCTAATGCTCTCTGCATAAGAGGAATGGTGTACATGATGGTCATGTAATCCATAAGTATTTAAAGTATGACACTGGTACAGTTATTGATAAATGTCAGATGGGAAATAACCACTGTTTATATGCTTGATTCTGATATGATTTCGCATCATAGGCTTGTAATACTGTAACAGAGTAAAAGCAACACTCTTGTCTCAGGATTCACTCAGCCATGTAATACTGACTGACTGTCTTAGTAAATTTCTTTGCCTGACTTGCCCATGATTGTTTGGTAAAGGTTGTGTCAAATCCTGTCACAGCGTTGCCCTTTAAGATCAACGTGTCTTCCCAGAAATTTTGGTACAGCAGTATTTCAGTGGTTACCCTTCTGTAAGCCAATTTTGGCAACTTAAAGACCCTTGCATTTGTATTTAGTGCATTTAGCAGATTCCCTTGTTCAGAGCAACTTATAATTGATAGTCTAACATGGACGTTGACCGGACATTACCACGTAATCAGTACTGTTCAATATAGTAATTCTATATTTAAAATCTATAAAATTTGTAAACATCAATAACGAAAAGAAACGTTGCTTGCAGCCTTCAAGACTGCAATTCTCTTGTCTGTCAGCAGATGTCGCAAGGGTTCGCTGAAACTACTTTTTTTTAATCAAGATTTGTTTTCAGTGCACCACTAATTTCAAATAGTTTAGAATTAAGATTTTCTACATCAGTTCTGCTGTTTCTCCTGAACCTCCACTCCCAGGCCTTCAATAATCTGGAGAACCTCGTCTTTGGGAAAGGCTTCCAGGCAAAGATCTTCCCAGAGAGTGAGTGGGCGAATCAGATGCTTGTATTACTGAGCATTTGTATGATTATGTTCATAAGGGTGAATGTGTTATTACATTATAATATACAGTAGCTAAGCTGTTAAGCTAGTTACTTTATTTACTATGTTAATTGCTCAATGTTATTAAAAGACGAGTCATTTCTCTCTCTCTCTCTCTCTCTCTCTCTCTCTCTCTCTCTCTCTCTCTCTCTCTCTCTCTCACAGTTATACTCTGTCTGTTTCTGTCCTTGTTTGCCTCTGGTTTGGTGCATCGTGTGTGCGTCACCACATGGTAAGCACCCTTAATGCTGAATAATGTTCTTTACAGAACCCAGATATGTTAAATGCTTCATTTTAAATATTTGAATGTCGCTTTCCCCTCTGCAGCTTGATATTCTCCCTCTTCGCCCTCTACTACATCAACAAAGTGTCTGCAGCTCTTTACCAGGTAGCTGCTCCCACAGCAGCTCCTGCCAAAACCACTGGCAAAGGCAAGAGAAAGAACTGAACAACTAACGCCCAACACTCACACTTGTTTATCGCACTGCAAGAACATTTTCATCATTCCATTCCATTCTCCAGGCCACATTAAAAAACTGAAATCCATGTACGTATTCATGTCTTTATTCAGATGCAGCACTGCATCATTTTCATTCATACAGTGTAGTAACCTGGCCTGCAGTGATTCCTGAATGGGACTTGTCATCTTGTCTTGTGAAGTATTTTTGTTAAGGATTTGCTATTAAAACACTGTAAAATACTGAACCTTGACTTTCTTCTATTTCTTCAGTAAGTAAATGGGGAACTCACATTTTTGACGCGCAAAATATTTTTTCACCACAGCAGAGGCAATGTATTACAGAAATGATTCGGTTAGTTTCATTATTAAAACACCAAAACGTGAAATTTGACGTTGGGGTACCCAAACTTTTGCCTAAGACTGTTTGCCATAGTTTCATAATTATTGTGACGTCTGTGTGTTGGGAATTAATAGAACTTGTTCATCTGGACGAGCTATATTAGTTACTGAATGCCAAACTGAATGGCATTGTTTGTTTGCTCGTTGCCATAGCAAGCAGAAATAAAGACAGACAAAGGATTATTTGTTTGTGCTTACACTCTCTTTATATTCAAACTGCTCAAGGGTTTGCTAACCGCCATGACACGCTAAGCTTAACTTCGTTGTGAAGTTCTCAGTCCTGAGCGCTGGCTGTCGTCTGAAATCAATAACGTGTCTTAAGCTGGAAAACATTGTTTTTTGCATAAATTTTTGTTATTAATTATTAATTCCCTCTTTAATTCTCTACCAATAGACTGTCTTACACTAAAAGCGTATATACCGTCAGGTTTTCTTGGCAACAGATTAAGAGGTGCATGTTACTCGTTAAGCATGTACACAATCAGCATAAGAGGTCCATCTTTTAAGAACACAGACCATCCGCATAAGAGGACCATTTATTTCAAAAAGCGTACATCAGCAACATAAGAGGTTGGTCTAATGTGAAGAGCTTACTTCATCAGCTTAAGACGTCAATCTTATGCTAAGAGCGTATAAGAGCAGTGTAAGAGGTCCATCTTCTGTTAAGAGTGCAAGGCCGCTGCAGCGTAAGAGGTAAGTCTTATGTGAAGAGAACAGAGCATTTCACTTTGTGTACATCAGCAATGTAAGAGGTTCAGCTTACGCGAAGAGCGCAAGTCATGAGCGTAAGAGGTCTATATTACGTTACAATTGTATGTCAGTAGTGTATGCCTTCAACACTGGAGGTTGTGTTGTCTTGCTGGGGTGGTCAATGCAAGCAAGCAATTCATAATGCTAATTCTTTAGTTTATGCCATTCCATTTTGTTAATTTATTAATGTATTCATTTTACATGTAGTAAAGCTGTCGTTAAGAAAGCTTAAAATCGACCGTTTTCTGATAAAACTAAACTAAATACCTTACCTCATCCACACAATCTCCGGTCGCCACTAGGAGCGCTATTTCCCGCCTTGAATAATTTCGTTCACATAGCCAGTTATGAAAACTTTTCCACACTGCACACTTGGACACAGTTCAGGCATTTAATCTGAAATGGTAATGTTCCAGGCCACGGGTCGAAATGTTTGTAACGATTCATGTATGCCTTTACTTCCCCATGTCACATATTTGCTAGCAAAAATGACAAAGATGTAGCCTTCACATAGCAAGAGTTTACAAACTGGAATGCAGCATTAAACAGTAATAAGGCTTTCAGAAACATGTATCCAGTGTCTATGTTGGACAGAAATGAGGCAGAGAGAATCAATTGACCCTGGAAGAAAAAAACACTACTGCATTAAAAGTATAGGAGATGTGAAGCGATTTTTAGAAGTGGGTAGATTACACGGTGTTTGGAAGCAGGGCTCTTAAGCTCGCGACTGATGTGCAAATATCTGGTATAGTTGACTCTGGTCATAAGAGGGCGCTTTTGCACAATGAGTCATCTAGGTGCCCAAGCCTTTTGACTGGTGATTCCCAACTACTAACACGAAACGGCATGCCCATCTGTACTCTAGATTCGTTATTAATACCTGTATGCTGCTTGTGAGACTTTCATTTGACCATTTCATTTGACAACTTGCCGTCACACCAAGCTTGTGCGGTTCGAAGATTGTTAAGATTGATTTAGAGGGTGAAATTCATACAGATCCACACACTTTTGTCTTTTGTAAGCAATCTATGTTTGGGTTTGGTGCACAACATGAGACTAAACAACATTTTTGTGAATGAGTTTGCAGTTTTGGACTGTGTCTGTGACCTGAATTAATTTAGTTTTTAAGTGCTCAAAATAATAAACTCTACTGAGTGCCACTATCAGTGTTTCAAATCTATCAACTGGTCATATTTGTTGTATGGTTGCCAAAATTTATCAAACACGTGCTACCTCTCTGTATCATGCATGTTTGAGCTTGTTTCAGGCTTATACTGGAATGTAGAATTTTGCGAATACTGCTGAATGTTCTGTGGAGAACAGAGCAGGACAGAAAAAGTCCAGGTCACTATATCAACTTGACACGCCTGTGCCAAACTCCTGCAGTCAGGCCTGTACTTGCCTTGCCTGATGACTGTTACTGATAATTAGCAGGTTTCTGTTACAGACACTGCAACATAAAACACTGCATTCCTTCTATTGTCCTGCCTGACATGGCTTAGAGTCACAAACGGATGACCCTTAAACAATCTTATTTCTTTTTTTAAATATTTGCAGATGGGTGTTTTCCAGAACACACCCATCATTCCAAAACTGTTTAAAGGAATGGTGTGGTCATGTCACATGAGTCCTACAGCTCATCAGCCCTGGTTTAGAAACGATTTTATTGGGAGCATGGTTTTATTTACCTACTTCATATTTGGCATGTCCAATTCTCCGATATCTTTCGATATCTCCTTCCGCATGCATGACCCGTCACTGAGGGAGGAGGTCCACAGACTAGCAAATTCCTTGACAAAACTCTGGGACATTGACTTCACCTTTTCACAAGCAAAATGATAATGCAGAAGAAATGGTCTTAATTCGTAAAGTCTTGCCACAATCTTTGCCAGCACCCGTCCAACCTTCCTTCCCTTTCCCGATGGTGACAGAAACCGAACACCTGGACTAGACAACAATGCCAGTAATGGAATCACATCTAAAACCTCACCTCACCAGAGGTGGGATTCAAACCAGGGTTGTTCAGCTAAGTGAACCGACTCTCTACCACTGAGCCAAATAGTTTGTATCCTGCATCTGACAAGGTGAGGTTTCATTTGCATTTAGAAGTTGGGTTTGGTCTCCTAGCACTTGCGAGGGTACTAGGAGATGCAGAGGCTATGGTCAGGAAGGGTTCAAGTCCCACCAATGTCAAGCTGCTTCTGTTGGGCCCACAATTATACTTCAAATGCTAAAAATCTAAATGTTAAATTCAGGTATGGTGCCCTAGCACTGAAAGTCCAGATTGTCTGGATTAGGTTTAGGGTAAGATCAGGTGTACAATTTCTAACACTGAAAGTATGAGTTGTGCTTTTTGTTCCAGATGTGTGTTTTGCAGACATTCTTCCTCTATTACACACCCCTATAATGAATTCTCACCCTTGTAAATTCCAAATCTGATGTACTATGTTTGGTATGAGGGCAAAAGCAAACCTTCCCTTCAAAATAACATGCAGATAAAGACCAGCTTTTGACATTGATCCAAAATACACTCGTTTTGTACCTCTCTGTAGCACACACACAGGACTGTGGGTTAAGACCAGCTCTGGAAGCTGTGACTCACCCAGTTGGGAAAGAGACGTGGGGAGTGAGGAAGGGCTAGAAGCTCAAACAGACTCCACCCTATCCTCTGTAAACTTCTCATCTGCAGTATTGTATTCGTGTCTCCCTCATGACTTGCTTTTACAGGTGCTGACTGCTCCAGTTCACTCAGCATTGCCAGCATTGTACTGAAAAATGTACAGGCCTAAAAATGTGTCATTTCTTCAGTGAACCAGGGCTATGTGCTATATACTGTATAATCCCCAAGGCAGGGCTTGCTTTGTACATTTCGCATCTGTTTTAAATCTGCTATACCCATGTTTGATGTGTTTTTTTTGTGTGTATGTGTGTGTGGTTTTTGTGATGTTGCCTACGCTCAGCAGCCACAAAATGCTAGTATATTAGAGTCAGCTAAATCAACTCTCAAGCATGTATACAATGTATACATGTCAGTATCCTAATGTCAGTACCCTTTCCATTTTGGTATAATCCTGCAGTTTGTCTGTGCTTTCACTGCGTTGATATAAATTACTGACTATGAAATGCTACAGTAGCCTATATTTAGCATGTAAATAGTGAATTTAAATTATCACTAGGCTTTGGTCTACTATCTACTCAGCCTTTCACATAGTAGTTATATGGATTACACAAAGTAATTATGCCCGTGGGAGGGGGTTTGGTTATTGTAAGCATCCTGACTTTAGAGTGACAGTGTTTCTGGATGATGCAAAGAGATGAAAAACAGTCTGATTCACTTAAATGAGTAGTTCAAAAGAATCGAACCAAGTGAGTCATAGTCGGTAAACAAACCGATAAATCGTATACATTTGATTCATTTAAACTAGTTCAAACCAGTCAAGTCACCAACTCAAGTATCTGGTATTTGGATTACGCAAATGTGTATTTTGTATTGCGCTTCAATGGTCTGTCATTGAGTCACATGTTGAAATAAGAAAATATCTGTCACATCTGTTTGATTCACTTAAATGTCTGGTTTGAAAGAATCAAATCACTAAAGTGAGGGGTAATGGATAAGCTGAGCGTACATAACATGAATTTAATTCAGTTAAACTAGTAGTTAGAATCAAACAAATGACTACTGTGCCCAGTAATGGGAAAAGCTGAGAGGTGAAAAACACAAGTTAGATTTGTACTCCAAACCCTAAAATAAATGGTAATAGTTCAAGCTCAGAGGTGAATCATATAATTGCATTCACCTAAATGACAAACCTGAATGTACAGCATTGCATTGTGCTGATCTTTCTGTCTCCTAACTTTCTATAAGGGTAAAGCTGAGAGGTGGAGTGGTTTGTAACAACGTAGTCATATACATGTGATTTCACTTGTGTATGTCATGAGGAGTAAAGCTGAAAGGTGATTCACTTAAATGTATTCATTTCAAACTAAACTAAAGTTAGCAGTAATAATTAGAGACAAGTTAGACTGAGACCTGAATCAATTTTAGTCGTACTGATTGCAACTAAGAGGTGAATCATACAAGTTTGATTCTCATTCAGATCTCTAAAGTAAGTGGTAATGTTTAAAGTCCAGACAGGAATCATATACATTTGATTCTCCCATCTGTAAAGGTAAAGCTGAGGAGTGAATCATACAGGTTTGATTCAATTAAACAAGCGATTGAATCACTGAAGTGAGTGGTGATGATTAAAAGCTGAGAGGTGTCATTTGTTTGATCATTTGGTAGTTAGACCATGTTGAATGATTATATTGAGTGGTAACAATTAAAGTTGCACAAGTTTGAGTCGCACCCAAATTCCTTGTAATGAAACAATATGTTGTGCTGAACGTGTTTTTTGTGAGTATCCTAAATGTTTAGAACGGGATTGCTGAGAGGTGAAATCAGTTAATAACAGAAGAAAGTAACTGGTAATGATTAAAGCAAAGACATGAGTCATACTAGTTTGATTCACTCCCGAATCTCTAAAGTGAACAGTTAAAGCTCGGAGATGAATCATTCAAATTTGATTCACTTGAATTCTAGTTCAGTAGTACGTAAGCTAGTTCGAAAGATTCCCATCGCGGAAGATAGTTATAATGGAGCTGTGTGAAACATATCTACAGCAATATTAGGCTATTGTGTTGAACGTACTAACTTTTGTATGTCTCCTGACCGTTGAATCGCACAGTTTCAATTCACTTAAATGAATAATTCGAAACAATTGAATCACTGAATCACTGGTGATGATTGAAGCTGAGTTGTGAACCGTATAAGTTTGATTCACACCCGAATCTCCAAATTGAAGTGAAGTGTGATAGTTAAACTCGGGTGAGATTTATGTAAATGTGTAGTTCGAAACAATCTAGGGATATACATTCGATTCAGTTAAACGGGGTTGTCGGAACGACTTGAATCACTGGAGTCAGTTCTTAAAACTCAGGAGTTGACCCACAAAAGTTTCACTGAAACAAGCAGTGGAAAAGAACCGAGTCACTCTTGAGTGGTTACGGTTAAAGCTGTCTTCACACGCCCACATTCCGCTTGGGCGGTGGCTGTCCATAAAAAGGTCTCTGCGAGCTTTTCTACTTTCTGCGCCAGACAAAAAACTCTGCTTCAGACTTTCAGCTCTGTCCTCCAAAAGGTAAGTATCTTAACTATTTAATATTTCCTGTTCTTTACCTATATGTTATGCAGTTACAGCTGCATTCCAGAGATGGATCTCACGTCCCTTACCTGTTTACAGACAGGTTTAGTTAAATCCCCACCCTTCTTATTCTTGTTGCCTTAAGCGGAGGTAGAGAATATGAAAGGTCACCGCTGCAGTAATTAAAGATTTATGGTTGATTACTTTCGATTTTCACACCACTTCCTTTAAAGAAAGTTGATTTTTGTACCTCATCTATCTAGTGGGTGAACTACATTAGAATGAACACTGCGCATTTTTATAATCATTGTATTATCTGCGATATTTTAGTATAAAATAGTTTTATCAAATGGGCCATCTCATGGAGATTTATTAGGTAATACATCTAATAGACCTTCCAGGGTTGTACCTCCAATGACTGCAATGAGGGTGATGTAGGACAAAAACGACCAAGCCTTTTTCCTTTTTACACTTAGAAAGTGACATTATATGACGTTAAATGTGAAATGTAGGCCAGCCTCAGGTTTATGAATGCAATCAGTTTAGTTCTGCAAGTACAGCTTAGTATACCATATGACTACTATTTCATATGCATGGGGGATTTTCAGTAGATCCCTTTTGTTTTTCTAATGGTTGTCAAGGAGCTGCGGCCCAAACTTGCCTTTCTGTACTTGTTCTATTATGTCATCATTTATGGCTGGGGGTTTGGACATGCGCTGCTTGTAAATTCAGGCTCAGACTCGACACTGCATGCCTCTGATAGTCTAGTGTACTTTAGTACTAGTACATATGCATGTTTGTTTCTCCAGTAGAGTAACAACTACATTAGGAACTCCAAAAGGAAAGACTAGAACTAGACATAGGAACTGTGTAGTTGTCTTTCCTGTGTAGTTTTTAGGCTATACTTTCGCAGTTTTTCCAGTTCTGACTGGTGCATAGTGGAGGTTTGCGAGTTTAAAGTGTGTCTGGGCTGTAATGCATCATCCCAGTCTGTGAATTTGAGCTTACACAACACAAAGAAATGAAAAATTCTCCTGCGTTGATTTATTGGTCAAATGGTGCTGGTTGTAATACAATTTAGGAATATTACTCAGAGCTGGCCATAGGTCAATGTAGATCAAAAACATGGCTACGTTTTAGTACTTTCAGTCACAGTAGGCTTTTGACTGCCATACCAGTTGAGACAAAGTCCTAACATGGTGTGTGAGGGTGTGTGTGTGTTAAGGTAAAACAGCTCTGCATTGTGTGTCTGCAGTGAGTCACCATGCCTTCTGATCTGGAGAGATCGATGGAGATGCTGATCACGGTGTTCCACCGTTACGCCGGTAAAGAGGGCAACAGCAACTCCCTGAGCCGCAGAGAGCTCAAGCAGCTTATGGAGACAGAGCTCTCCAGCTTCCTGAAGGTACTTCACATTCTCTTTTTTCTACCCTTTTATTTTTGTTGTTATCCTCTGTTGCCATTATTTATGTCTGTCTCGCTGCAGTCGCAGAAAGATCCTTCTACAGTGGACAAAATCATGAAGGATCTGGACACGAATGGAGACGGAGAGGTGAACTTTGAAGAGTTCGTGTCCCTGGTGGTTGGCCTGTCCATCGCCTGCGAACAGTGTTACCAGCTGCACCTGAAAACAGCAGCAACCAAAAAGTAAACAAAAGCGAGCAGACCTTTTCTACTGAATCATTTTATAAATGAGTTGTAATAAATGCACCTGCGAACCACAGTCCTTAATGGTTTGTGTCTTTATACATCCTTGTGAATCGTGTAAACTAACCCCTCCAGTTGGTGCAGCGAGTCTGCAAGTGCAGACTGAGAAATGAAAAATGAGAGTTGGTTTGGTTAACGCCACTTATCCTAGTCAGGGTTGTGAATGCCAGGTGACTATTGCAGAATTCATGGACCCAGTCCATCAGGCCCTACAGGGGTCACTGTGGCAGCATGGGCAAGGTATGAACTCCCACTCGCCATCTCCCGTGTGATACCTAAGCCTGTCAGAAGAGAAAATTGCCTATGTGCCACCAAGCACTTTTGAAAAGTTTTATGTAATAGTACTTAATCAGTGCGATGACTGAGAAGTCTTGAAACAGGAAACTGGAACTGAGTGTCTATGATGCACTATGTAAGAGTGCTTCTGCAGCACATGTTGGATTTGAACTGAAAACATCTTGATCACTACACATACCCCTGCCCAAAGTGGAAACATCAACCCAACGTAGAGTTGCCTCTCTCTTGTAATGTAGATATACACGTGTTATACACGTGTCAGTTGACTATAGCTATAGGATCTGTATCAGAATTAATACTTAATTTGTTTCCATACATTCACATTTTTATCGATTATTTTTGGATTCATTTTAATGGTGTCAAAATATGAATTAACACTATTAATCGTGATTTTTTTTTTTTTTGCCTGTTTGTATTTGATACTAAAGAAACAGTTTTACCTTGAAGAACATTAAGCAGTGGTCACACTACAATTCATCTAATCACATTCATTTCAACTTCAATGTTGAAACATCTACTGCTTTGGCCACGGTACCTGAAGGAACAGGGCTTTTTGTAGTAGTACTGTAGAGCCAAAATGGAGGAAATTGCAACTATCTGTCAGCACAACAGTTTATATAATAAAATACCAATTCCTCAAGGTGAAAGTATGATGAACCTTTTCTCTTTCATAGCCCTCCTTCTCCTCCAAAACATGGGTAAAGCTATTGGTACTCCTCTCCAATGTGTCTCACTGCATTATCACTAGCCATCTGGGTCTACAACAATGGCACCAATTGGCCCTGCCTATTTTGCAGAGGCACGTGAATTGCAAATGCCTTTACACAATGCATTTATGACTTTGTAAAAATAATAATAAAAAACCAAACATGTGCAGGTTGCTATCTTATGCACCAGGCATGTTGTCAAAATAAGCCGTTACAATGGACTCAAGGGAATCTGCTGTCACACAGTAATGAACAAAACTGTATGAAAATATGTATCATTATATTATATTAAATTATCATTTTATTATTTGATTATTTTACACCAAACTTTGAGTTATGCTTTGTAATCGTGAATACCATTTAAAGAAAACAAGTAAGAAATGTAATTGGGCCCATCCTAATGCGCTCTTTGCACAAATACGTCCACATTCTCCTTAGTGCTGCTCTAGCGTTTTCGGTTTTCCCACTACACTTGCAATGAGCCACCAAAATGCCATTAAGTGGTCATAGCTTGGGAGTCTGTTGGAAAATGTATTACATTAACAGCAAATTGGTTAACAAATCGTCAGTGCATTTGTTGTGCCGTTTAATACAGTAATACCCTGAAATTCATGGGGGTTACGTTCCTAGACCCCTTGCGAATTTTGAAAATGCGCAAATGTTGGACGGATTTTCTCAGCTCTTCCACTTCACAGGACAGATCTTCATTTTCTGCGAAAGACATGTCCAGAGATGACGGCTCAGGGACAGCACAGTAATCATGATCCATTGTAAGATCTGTTGATGGATCTTCCAGGAAGGCAGGTTCAGCTGGTCTTTCCCTCCGTTCCCAAGTCAGATTTATTTATAAAGCGCATTTTGCAATGGAGCATTGTCTCAAAGCAACTTTACAATTTTAGATTATCTCCTAATATCTACGTCCAATCCCAAATTGAGCAAGCCTAGGGCGACAGTGGCAAGGAACAACTCCTTTAGTGTTATGAGGAAGAAACGTTGGGAGGACCAAGACTCAAAAAGGGACCCAACCTCCTTGGGCGGCATAGATGATAAATCTAAGAATGAAACTAATTTATCTAAACTAATAAGTCATGGAGTCAAGAGTTCAAGTGAAATGTAAAACATGCACATCGGCATTGGCACAGTGGTACTGCACATTTTGCTTCTCTGACCTTCTGGTGTCTTCGGTTCAACCAAGTGGTCTGGTATGAAATGTCTGCGACAGACCTTCGTATGCGGAGAAATGATAAAGTGGTCCCGAGGGATGTTTATTAGCCACTGTACTCCTGAGGTCACTATGGGCTGGGAAGCTATGGAACCTTAAGCTTCCATAAAATTTTGCAGACGCTGAGTAAAAGCGAACAGAATAGTGCTGTGAATATTTTTTCAGTTGTTTCTAAAACTGTTCTGTGTTAAAAACCTTACGACAGACACTCATTTTGATATGTGCTGGCAAAAAACGGAAAGTTTGGAGAGGGCTGGTGAATGTAAATAACGCGACCGGAAACGTACGAGTCGTACTATTTGAAACGGAAGCGCATCACGGCCGTGAATGCAAGGATAAATTCAACTGAGATTTGCCACCAAGCTCATTTGCCTGTGGGAATATGATCACTGTCAGTGGTAAACCACAAATGTTTGCCAAAGGACCAGTATTTCTGTAATGACAGTGAGGTACAGAATTTTGATGTCATGATATTTAAGTCAAACCAGAATTTAGTTCCACCCATTTTCAGCATTACCACTTGTAATAACATAGGTTTTTTCCTCTGTTTTGTTGTGTATCTCAGGCTCTTTTTAGTCACATGGAAACAGGATGTAAGCTACTGTTACTAAGACAAACAATCGGCTGAGTCAGCGCTGCCACATGAGGGTTAAAACGTTGCATTCAGAAAAATATATATGCTGTTGGGTGTTTTTTTTTATTCTCTGCTCTGCTGTATTGTCTCTCAACAAGAGCCCTGTTGGACAAGGAAATGATAAACATTACATCTGGCACAAGTTATTATAACCTCAGACTTATATACTCTGACCAAACCAGCTTTCTGGAACCCTTTAGCTGCATGTTTTTCACATTTCACAGAGGAATTCTACATTGGTTGCTGTATTTGGATGAACAATTAACTATTTGACATGTATTTTTCTGTTTCTGATGAGGGCAAGCTTAACAGTTATTAAATAAACTAGAGAAAATAGATTTGGGAAGCATGGAGGCTTATAATAGTTCTCTTTTCCATCTCATTACTCCAGTTTTAAAGCCCTCTTTATGAGATCTATCTCTATGAAGTGATAAACAGTCGAGGCATTTTTGCTATTCTCTCCCACCTCTCTCATGGGCGAGAGATAATGTCTGTACTGTGTGCAAACCGGTTGCTGAGGAACTGGAATTAAAGGGCGTTGTATTAAAGCTAGTGAAGTCATGCCTTCTTTTTTACCACTGCCAAATGTCTTTGCTTCCTGTGAATGCACCCACACACACAATGATACTAACCTTTTTTTCCCCAGACTGTATGTTTTGGTCGTTGTTTTTCACTATTACAAGATTGATATCATCAGAGATAATAAACACATGAACTCAGATCTTAGTTATATTAGCAAAAAATTTCTAGGCCATGTCTTTGCAATGTGTGTGGAGCATTCCTTTGGTCATCTCCTTAGTCTCCTGCACTCTAAAACATTTCCTGATTTTTCACAGTGGACTTCAGTTTCAAAAACCAATGCTATAGTTGTACTATGTGATCTCCACAAATGCTGTTGTCATGAGGCATAAACAACTCAAGTTTGTGATGTTGATGTTCACCATAAATCAGGGAGGAATCAAGGGCATAAATTTCAGTTTGGGGGTGACAATAAACAGTAAAATTTCTCAAGAGCAATTCCTGAGGGGGGCGCCAAAGGTGTTACCAAAAGTGCTATTGTATTAAAAGTATTCTATATTCTGTAGGTATAGGCTACAGATTTTATTATACTCAACAACTAATACTTAGAATGGCCTGTAGATGACACTATATGTTTGCGTAGTTTTTCGCAGTGATTATGGCGTAATTTCATCTAATAGATTCGTAACAGAGAAGCACCGTGATGATGGTTTTGGTATGAATTTGAACTGTAGTCATTACATATGTGTTACTGGACTGATTTCAGTGTCTGCAACATTAGCTTTACAAGAACATATTTTGAACTCTAAGCACAGTTATAAAAGCAGAAAAAATACTTCAGTGTATAACTTAATAAAACCAGAAATATTTACTTATTCTAGTCATCTTTGAAAACAAGCTATGGAGAATTGTGCCACCAAATGTAATGCAACTCAAATATGTTCAATTCTTTGTAATGTATCATTCGTAAAGGCATAATATTAAATGTATGTGAGGTCGGATGATGGTAGGCAGCTGACCAAACCATGGTGAGGCATATGAAGGGGAGAATGCAATCTTTTAAAGCTTTTTCTCAATGTTATATATTATAAAATCGTTTTTATGTAAATGATATACTTATGTTTACAATGATTATATGGGGGGACTCTTTTTTTCCCCATGAACGATAAGACGTGTCTCCCCCATTCTCAAGGGATTTCCACATCTGTGAGAAACTGGACAAACTGATAAAAAAAGACCACGTAATTTTATATAAACGCTGATTCAATTTAAATGCTGATTTTTTATATAAACGCTGATGCAATGTTTAGTGCTGCCACAAGATGGCAGCATTAAACATCTCATCACAACTTGTCGCAGTTCGATAAAAAGCGGGTTGTTGAGTTATGGATATGAGAACAACCGAAAAACGAAGTATTTCTTCTCATATAATGCCATAGTTTTTATTTTTAAATCTTTAAAATCTTTTTGTAACACAGAAAGTCAAAACGACAAGCCTAATACACACAAAAGTGAATAGAGACTATGCTATTAATACTCATATAAAATTTTCATGGCCTCACGAAATGACAACCGTCATGAACTAAGAGATGTCATCAGTCATTTAGGTTTAGTAAAAAATACACGTATAAACATTAAACACATAGAAAGAGAGCGGCTGCTACAAGAAACAAATTTTTATTTTGTCTTAAATGTAAGTTATAATGTTGTCTCCCCACACCCACCCCTCTCCACACAAAAACATTCCATGGACACAGGTGTGGGGTTTTCTGTAGAGACAGACATTGAGGTATTGGACTTATTGGACTACGTCGATAGTTTACTGTAAAGTCGGTGTGGCGCTTTCATATTAATATGGAGAATGTTATTCATTAAAACTGCTGAATGAACAATAAATTGTAAGAACGTTATCTACAGCAAAATACACAGGTCTACAGTATGAAGCATGATAATAAGCCAAAGTTATTTGCAAACTTAGCTAGTTATAAAAATAAAAGAAATATGCTTGTCAGTAACATCAGTACAAACTAACGTCATTATACACATCTCCAAGATTGTGCATATGTAACAAATTGTATATGGCCTTTACTCCAGACGCTGTACCAGGTTACTGCTTTGAAAAATTTTTCCAGGTAGGCTAATGATTATAATAGTCATTGCTTTGTCGTACTGAATGGTATGCTGCCCGCCAGTTCACACACAAACCAATGTGCGTTTTTCAATGTGCGTTTTTCTGACTGGTTTTGACATGGTTTTGACTGACTGGACATGGCCGTGCCACTTGTCACTAAAGTTTGCAGCAATGATCACTGATTGTCCTACCTTTCAGCATGTCATTTTGGATAGAAAATCATGGGAGTTACTTAACCCACTATTTCTTAGTAGGGTCTATTTTCTTTGTAGGGTCTCAAAACGTGTTACATTCCATGTGACGAGATGATAAAGATATTTCTTTCATCATGATGTTAAATTTTGATCTGCTGTTTGTTCACTCTACAATTTAGGGTACATGTGATGTGCACTTATGATATTTATAATGTTTGTCAGTAATACATTTTCAGAATCTGCTGCCAGAGAGCATGCTACCCCACTGCTCACCATCCTGCTGGCAGTTAAATGTCACAGGTTGAGGCAAGTGGAGAGGATTTGTATGCTTTCACGCAGTTTGGCGTTGGGTTCTTCTCACAGTCTTCATATAGAATTACCTTATGTATCATGCAATCGTATTATTGGAGTGCATAACTTAAAAAACATAGTTTACCATGAATGCAGAAGGATGTCAAGATCCTGTCGTCTTAAAAAGTGAGAGTATTATTCCATAAATATATCACTAAAGTGAGCAGGAATCAGACACTGGATTACGAGGCCTTACAAAATGTAAGAGATTGAGTATGGGTGTGACGGAAAATGCCTTCCATTAACACTTCACCCAGTTCAGCCCTGAGCTTCATTGTGTTTAATATACTTATGTTTTTTCTAACAGGTTAAGGGTGTGTAGAAAAGCCTTCCAGATCCCTCTACAAGGAAATGTCATTCATTAAAAAAAGACAACCCAAAACACAAGTACAAAAGCTTTAAATATAATCTTATAAACCACTTCACACAGATTCTGTGCTGGATATCGGGAATACGCCCATTTGATTGCAACATCAGTTAAAATTCAGATACAGTCTTTGATTCAGTTTTGTTATAGTGTGCACATTATATTAGAAAAAAGGCGAGGAGGCGTAGTGATCGGTTGTGTTGGATGAGTTAGTGAGAGCTGGTTCAGCTCATATATGATATATGTAACTTTGTTTTAGTTATAAAAAGCAATGAGAAGGTGACACTGCCATAACTGTGTTAATAATTGTGTTAATGACATTATAATCTTCGTGGGTGGGTAAGAGGATGGGCATGGGTGGGTGACCAGGCATTGTCTACGAATGAATCATTGATGGGAGGGAATTTGTTGGTAGATATTAAAGCCCCATGCGCTGTTAATGCATAGATCACTGCAGATTCTGCAAACACTCAGGTGAGCACGACTTTCTGAAATTAACGAAGATTTCTGATTCTGTCCCCTTGAGTTCATTTAATGGAAGCTGATGCTGTAATGTTTGGCGGTTGTGCACTTTTTGTTGGGTAGCCGTGTTTAGGCTGATTTGACTTTTGAGATGCATTATGGTTTTCTGCTATATATGGCTTATAGAACTAAAATTTAAATCTACCTCTGCTAAATAATCTCTCTTTGTCTCTCTTTCTCTCTCAGTCATGTCTAAGCTCGAGAAGGCCATTGTTGCTATTGTGGAGGTGTTCGAGGAGTACGCTGGCAAAGACGCCAACAAGAAGAGCCTGAGTAATGCAGAGCTTAGCGCTCTGATCAAGGGCCAGCTGAGCTGCCCTAGCTTCCAGGTGAGAGCTTTGCAACACTGCATACTGAAAATACTGATTATGTTATATATAGAAAATGTTTTTTATTTCAGAAAGATATCGTAAACTAAAATCGGTTCAGTTCTTTCACAAGAATTTTGTATTATCACTTTGCGTAGAATATAACTGTCTTCATATTTTTGTTTTGTGCAATCTCTGTAGTGCATTATGAAAGTAGAATTGAAATAATAATAATAATAATAATAATAATAATAATAATAATAATAATCCATTCACACAGTACTTGGTTATTTCTGTTTGCATTTGTCAGATAAAAAGCCTCCATTTCACTTTAATCACTTATATTGTTCAACTGCACGTCTTCAAATATTTTTTCACAGATCTGGTTCTTCCACAAAATGTAAAACTTGCATTTGCTTGATGTTATGGATCTGAGTTTTTATTTTCCTAATTTGTTTGCATGGCTTTGTGTTAGGTGATACTCAGTGTGGCATGATTGCAGATTTCATTTTTATATATGAAATCTAACATAGCTAGTTTACCAAAGACTTACCACAAGCATTTTAATTGTAAGGTGTCCTTTGTGCACATGAGAAAATTGACTCAGTGGGTAGCACATTTTCTGGTAATATCAAATTCACATTCTATTACAGATCTTACTTAAACAGCATTGATCCTGTTCTAGATTATAAGCTTCTCCTGTACTCCTTTTTAGATACCTACTCTCACTTTCGTTATTAATACTACATGAATGGAGACATAATAACTTAGGGCAGGTCACTAATGAAAGATTATAGCAACAGTGAATATGTGGGGTTTCCCTGTATGACCGACGCCCTTGTCACACCACATAGTCCAAAAATATTCTCCATCTTTTCTGGATACCTCACAGACAGTCACTCCCTTGTGTCAGTCTGAAAAGGCAGCCCTGGGAACTACAGAAGCCACGTCATGGTCACATGTCATTTATAGATGACTGCACTCAGTCCTAATAAGCTACACCTGTCTGATGCGTTATTTGAACATGAGGAGAAAGTTAAAGACAGCTGAGGACAACATAGAATAGGTTAAGAAAGACAAGACAGCAGTCAGAGGGAGAGTGGGGAATGAATGAGAATAAAAGAGCAAAGAAATTGTTCATTTTTAAGTTGTAGAAAGTAAGCAGGAAACATAAAATTAATGTTTATTTAATTTGGGGTGATCTGAAATGATTACAGCCTGAGTTTGCTCACTCGTCTTGAAACTGGGACATTTCTGTTTCTGGAAGCCATATTGAGTTCCGTATTGATGGCAGTTGTTTGTTTCCAATGTTTCCCACTTTTTAAATGGCACCACCATATAGCTGTGCTCACTCCTGGTGTTTGTTGTGCCCACAAGAGGCACATTGGTAGAGCACGTGCCATTATCCTGGAATCCCAGAGGTCCTAGTGGTCCAAACCCAACCAAGGGTGATACCCCTGCAAAGTGTAATCTGTAAGAAGATGCACACTTAAGCAGCCCAAGTGCACCCAGTCACCCTCTCTTTGTTGTATATTTATTTTAAAGATTATATGTAGTATATATCTAGGTATATATAGTATACAGTTAGATAAGTATATATCTAAGTATATATAGTAAGTAAAATATATTAACTAATAATAAAATGACTGTGACTGTGGTGGCCTAGTGGTTAAGGTGCAGGACTATGGACCAGAAGGTCCAGGGTTCAAATCCCACCTCAGCCAAGCTGCCACTGTTGGGTCCTTGAGCACCCAACCCACAATTGCTTGGATTGTAAGATTGTACCAATTGTAAGTTGCTCTGGATAAGGGCGTCTGCTAAATAATGTAAATGTAAATAAAATATATTAACTAAGTAAAGCGAAGGTCCTTCCTATCAAGGACACCCATATAAGTATAACAGTCACCTCATGACACTTTAAGAATATCTTATACTATTGATAATTACATGTTTTGCTTAGACATTCCTATACAAAACCTTAATCTGTTGCAAATTAGACAGTTATACAATCAGTCTGAAACTGAAGTTTATATTCCAATTCATATAAAGTGTAGCCTATTAGTTTGTGAAACTGTCCACTTAAACAAATATTTTTTCTTTTGTTCTTTGTGAAAATCATCTCAATATATTGCAACAGACCAATGCACGATCAAATAATCCCTCTTTTTTTGCTGTCTCTCTCAGGGGAAGGTGGATCAGGCTGCTGTCCGTGAAGCCCTGGATAAAATGGATAAGAACCATGATGGCCAAGTGAGCTTCAAGGAATTCAGTCAGTCCATGGTAGTTCTCGCCGAGGGTTACTACCAGAAGAAGCAAGGCCAGTCCAAATGCAAATGAAGTTCCTCATGCAGGCTCTTAATTCCAACAGTTCATCTTCGTGGAATAGAAAAAACATCAATGAGAGCTCATATTCACAGCCAATAAATTACTATAACACACATAGACTACTATGGATGTCACAAGGCTAAAACATAAAAAATAAATGATTGACAGTGATTGTGTCTGGCTGTTGATTTTTTAAATATGCATTCTGTCTGGTGTTCCTCGGAGCAGAGCTGCACCTTTTATGTGAGGGAATCTACATTATCTGACTTTGGAGTTTCAGTAGCATTTTTAAAATTGAATTTAAGAATTTAAAGACTGGCTTTTTATTATTCACATTTTTTATTTACTATTAAACATTTTATGTAACTCATATATTCAGAGCTGGAGCTTGGGTGGCACTGTGGTCTAACACACTAACCCATCACCGCAGGGATATGTGACCTAGCAGTGCATTCCAGTAAGGGAGTCAGAGCTAAACTGGATTGTGGAAATAAAAGCCTGAGAAATATGGTGAGCATGTATGACATATCAGTTAAAAACTGAATTCGAATTAGCCATTTGAAAAGGTAAGACGGTAAAGTCTTCCTTTAACGCCAGTGCCTAGTGTAGTTCATCTTCAAATCTGTTTGCGTTTAGGCTAGGAATTGACGGAAATCTGCAACTGTGGAGAAATACAAAGATTTGAATTCAGTTTATCTATGGTGCAATAGCATGTATTTACCGCCAGAGGACACCTTCTCCGTGATGTTGAGCTGGTCATTGTCATCAACACATTCACGTGTTTCATTCCTTGTTTGTTATGTAAGAACGTTTATTGAGTCAGCCGTTGCAAAGACTTGCTAGTTGTTAGCAGTTCAGCATGCGTTTGTGAGTATGCTAATGCGGCTCTGTCAGAAAACATAAGTTTTAAAATTCACACAGGAAGCTACCCTGCGCCTTTTTCTCTCATGGGCATGTTTAAAAAAGTTTAATGAGATATTTCTGAGTGAAAAACAAGGGTTTCCCCAAAATACTATTAAAAATATTAGAACATGTAGAGAAAAGACGTGACAAACCACCAAAAATGTCGCCATTAGATAAGCGGTAGGCTACTTAAAGCTTTCTTCTTGAGATCGCTCCTTGAGATTCTTCAAGTACATTATTCAAGGTTTGGAAGGAGTTGCTGTTGCAGTAATTTCTAAGAATGTTTCTCACTGTTGCAGTGATTTTTAAATATGTTTCCCAGTTGGTTTGTGTGTAATATGAGGCCAAATATTCTCAAATATGGACTCTAACCAGTTTAGAAACTGAGCCAGATGAACAAAGGTCTTGGCAGTGAGGTTTTCAACAACTGTCTTGTTAAAAAATAAAATGATTGTTCCTCTTTAGATACAAAAGTTTCAATTTCAATTTCAATTTGCTGTTAGGAGCAGTATAGGTTTCATATTTTGTAGTATAAGGTTTGGTCCATTTTTTGCGCAGGAGTGTATGTATTTTTCACTCTTTAGTGAAAGTCCCATCATTGAAAACTTGGAAGAGGTTGCTGTTGCAGTGATTTTTAGGAATAAATGTTGGAGAATATAGTGAGCATGTATGAAATATTAATGCCGTACTGGCTCACAAGACGTTTAAGAATGCAAGCGGTGACAGGATAACACAGTGGTTAATGCTGTCTCTTCTGAGCTTCAGAGACCTGAATTTGTATGTTATTCCCATGTCTGCATGGATTTCCTCAGCAGTTGAAGGGAGGAGACTTCTTTACTTAACCAACTGAAACTCATGAGTGCTCTGAACAAATCTCCTTAAGTATGATAATCTCATGTGGTTATTACTGTTTCTCAGCAAATATCTTGTCAGGTTGAAGCTTTGCATTCTGTATCTGTGGCATTGTCTTTAACAGTTCAAAACAACATGACTTCACAAACATATGGATTGAAAGTGTTTAAAGTACACCATAGTAATTCATCCAATTGTCTTAAATTTGATCTTGCAGTCTAAATTGTTCAGAATTATAATTAAGTATTAACTTAATAAACCTATTTATAGAAACCAGTTTATATGGGGAGTGGCTTCAAGTACCACAACTCCATCAGAACCAAATGATGTACACATTCTCTCATCTTGTTTGTACAAGACACATTTGGTTTGTAAGTGTACAGTCTATTTTACAGTTTGTTTATGATTGTGCAGTCAATTGGGTTCACTACAGTGTTTCTTTTAGGAAATTGCGGCTTTGTAACTTAAGTCAATGAGCAAGATGTGACTCACGCACAGAAATGAATCACGTCACTTTATGAATTTGACATTTTATTCTTAAATCTTTCATTCTTTACTGACATCATTAATCCCTTAGAAGCCCATTGTTTAAAGGTCTCCCCACGAAGCTTAACTCATTGGGCTGACTTTCACTGGTAACTTATATGTATTGGGTGTAAGGATGGAGGCTCATACATTCCTGTAAAAGTAGAAGGTTAATAATTATTAAATAATATAAAATACTTTGGCAAACACTGCTTCCTACATTGGCTAGTTTTTGTACTGTTTTCATTCAATAACATCAAAAACCCCTCCTATTATTCTGTGTTGACATCGTAATTAAAACCTCAGAACTTTATAGCTATAAGGCATCTTTTATGACTCAACCTGAGAGCAAGATCCCGAAACTTGTGTGTAGTAGTGACTTGTGTGTCCAGTTGTGAACAACAATTAAATTTTATAATTGCTTTTAACCAATTACTAAGAATTGCACAAATAGATAAAGTATTAGTAGGATAGGCATGCCCTTTGATTTCATTAAATGTTTAAGTCTTGTGGGTAAACTTGTGGGCAGCTTTTTACAGAAAGAATAGTTCCAAACAGTTGGAACTCTTCAAACAGTTGATGAGAAGCTACAAATGTTTTCCAGTTAGTTTGTGTGTAATGTGAGGTCAAATATGAACTCTAACCAGTTTAGAACATGAGCCAGATGGACTTGTTCTCAAGCCACTCCTTGGAGGTCCATTTTTAGTGCAGGAGTGTATGTATTTTACACTATTTAGTGAAACAGTTCCTTGATTGCTCAGTAATGTTGTGGCTATTTTTACTACTGTTAGTAGGAGGGGGAGCAATTGTGAGTATGGGTGGAGGACTGTGCATTATCCAGGTATGAATCACAGGTGGGAGGGCAAATACCACACAAACAATAAAAACGTCTGGACTGTTTACCAGTGATCATCGTGGACTCTGAAATCTCAGGTGAGCATGATTATCTGATGTGCATGCTAGTTTGTGGTAAATGTTAAAAACAGGCAGAAGAGAATGCTATTGTGCTATAACAAAAAGGCTTAATAAAGCATCAGTGTAGCTTAGTGATGTGTAGCAGTTTTGCAGAGGCTGACATGAAGTGCGTTGTTGGGTATCTGTGTTTAGGCTGATTTGACCTTTTCAGAAGAATTATAAATAGGGTCTGGTACTGAAATGTGTCTCTCTATCTCTATTCTAAGCCATGTCTAAACTCGAGAAGGCCATTGTTGCTCTTGTGGAGGTGTTCGAGGAGTACGCTGGCAAAGACGACAACAAGAAGAGCCTGAGCAATGCAGAGCTTAGCGCTCTGATCAAGGGCGAACTGAGTAGCCCTGACTTCAAGGTGAGAGCTTTGCACCACTGAATCCTAATGAAATGGATCAATTGTGTAGTGTACTACTAAGTGCTTCCATAGTAGTATAGAGTACATGTTGTAATTCAGGATTATGCAAAAAAAAGCAATTATAGAGACAAATTTCTCAAAACTTCTTCACCCTTCCAATCCATTTTATTTATTTATTTAAGTAAACTGTAAACCTATGGCTTTTACTGTGAGTTATTTCTTATTATTGAGTTTTTTTCTGTTGTGAGACACTGGATTCATGCACCTTTATCTAGCTGCTGCAAATATATCACTTAACAAAAACTCCGAACATTTAGACAATTACTTTCAAACTGAAGTTTACGTCACAACTCATTTTGTGTAGTGCATGGACATTTGTGAAAAAGCAGCACATCTTTGCTAAGCTGTGGGATTAACAATGAAATATATTTTACTTTTTATTATTTTTATCCTTCATGGTTTTAGAATACAAGGTCAACACATTTCAGTATATAATAAGCAAGGAAATATTTCTCTCACAGGGTAAAGTGGACCAAGAAGATATCCGTGAAGCACTGGATAAAATGGATAAGAATCACGATGGACAGGTGAGCTTCAACGAGTTCAGTCAGTCCATGGCACGTCTCGCCCAGGGCTACTACAACAAGAAAAACTGCAAAGGCAAATGCAAATGAAGTCCCTGATGCAGGGTCTTAATGCCACAGTTCACCTTCATGGAATAAAATAAACACAAATCCAGTTTTGTAGTTAGAGGCTTGTACCTTACAGTCATATCTTCTGTTTATATGACACAAGGATGAAACTAAATAAAGCATAACACCTTCAGTGCTGTTGTTTCTTGTCATTGACTCTCCACTTTTTCTGTACATTATGTTTTCTATACATTATGTTTAAATCTATCCATCAACTCCATTTAACCTACAGATGCATTCACATGTTTTTTTTTTTACATTAATCCCAAACAGAAAAACACAATGACGTGCTGCTAGTTTGTCACTGGCATGTGTAGATTATTTGCCAACATCACTGGAAAACTCCAGGTGCTGGAAACGGCAGTGTCTGAGAGCCTGAGTTCAGTCCTGGTTTGGGGTTTGCAATATGAAGGTCAGATGCTGCATTTATCATAAAAGCTCCAGCCACTGGTGTTGCACATGTATAAATTGGGCGAGTTGTGGCAGGAAATGCATCTGGTGTAAAAACCTGTGCCAAATCTAATATGTGGATCAGGATGATATGCTGTGGTGACCCCATATGGGAGCAGACAAAGGAGGAACGACCACAGGGAAATTCATATCTCAAACCATGTTCTATTTATTTAATCCACATTTATTAATATTACTACGTCGGTGATGCAACCAGAGAAGCTCATAAGCTACTGGCTTGTCCTAATACCTTAAAAATAGAAAGAAAAACAACCCCTAGCAGGTACATCCCCTGGCACTGCAACAGCAACCCATGCTATGCCATGTGATCACAGGTGACCCATTGACGGTCCACTTCTGGTTGCTCCCAGTGAATTTTGGGATCACGACAACCCTGTGAACCCAACTGGGACCCTGTGGTCTCTGTCCAGGGTTAAAACAAAACAAAAAGATAATTGGTTTGTTTGATTTGTCAATGTGCCGTTCTCAGTAAAAGCAGTGGCATGGGAGTGTTTTTGATGGACACAAAAAAAGTAAATGTGGTCATAAAATTTGTTGATTTCTTCCTGAAGGTGGTGACAAGCAGATATGCTAAATTATTGCTAACAAAATATCCACTACAGGTCACAAATATCCTCTGTTTATAAACCTATAGCTCATTTTCAGAATGAATTCTTCTAGGATAAATCTAGGGCTGAACAGTGATCAAGCAGAGGGACAGCACAGTGGAGACGGTTTGTTGTTTTATTCATGTTAAACATTGCACAAGGAGCGTGTATCGGGACTATGCATTTCTTCGGCCATGACTTAATCAGATGATTACACAATTTGCTTACACAATACAGATACCTGGCAACCAGTGTCAATTGTCATACATCCCAATGATGGTATAATAACCTGCAAGTATGCTCTTGTTGCTTCCTCTTGACTGAACTTGTCTACATGCATGGTGAATTCACTGGCAAGTTTGCTACTGGGACAGTGTAGCACCTCTTTTCAAGTAATTTAATTAATTTAGTAATTGAGTATTTTATCAGCTCTCCTGTTTTAGGATAATAAGTTAACAGTAGTTTTAGTATTTGGTAGTTTTAGTAGTTTTAGTATTTGGATTTCATAACTTTTATGCACCAGACAGCCCTTAAGAATTGTTTTGATCTGGGAACCCTATTAGTCTATGCAGAAACCTATACCACCATCCTTCATGCCACCAATATCAGTATTGCCCATAACCGCCCAATTTATGCCAAGGGAAACTTTCTTATTCAACTGCATGAATATAAATGATAGTGAAAAAGACAAAATCTTTTGTGGTGTTGCCAAGCATGTTTTCCCCTTCCCTTTCAGGCCAGGCAACATACATCACATGGAACTTAATTGTGTCTCTGTTTGTATAGGCTTCAAGAATTACAATCCCTAAATTTTAGACGTAACGTAAGTTTTGGTCTCATCTCTCTTACACCACTGGAGGTGGTGGAAATGCTTGAATGAACTGACCCTGAGCTGTAAGTGATGTTAGTGGTAAGCTCATAAAGCTGATAAATTCTTTGTGATTATTTCCTTCTCAGAGCATGACCTTGCTTACTCAGGCATATGTGTGACTCTGACCTAAAATAGACACTTGCAGCAATTGTTATTTAGGGTAAAACATTTCCATTATTCGATATTATGTACATTAGCTTTAATCCTGGTAACCACTTATGGTAACCATCTCTGTATGAACTTATATATTCAACAGCTCTCCTTATGCATCCATGCCAATCCACATAAGGGCCAAACCACTTGACATTATTATGTGCACAGTGTGTTATGAAGCAATTTAGATTGAATTGTGGTTACATCCCACACTAAATTATAGAGGTCTGAAAATTAACATGTCAAAATATGATCAGATAGTGTTCAAAAACTATAATTTATTTAATTTATCAAAGTAATGTGTACAGAATAAGGGAAGAAGGGCTTGTTCAATAATAAATATACATTAAACGTTGGTTATATGGCAGATCCAAATTTGTATAGAATCTGAGTATAAGATCCAGACTCTGCCAATACCATATACTGTATAAATGATATGATATATGGAGTGGCAATGGAAAGATACCTGTTTGTGTTTGCCTGGTGGTTCAGAATACTTTGCAGTTGGAACCATGGGACATTCCGTAATAATTCTAACGCAACATCTAGTTTCTATTAAGGCTGTGTTTCCATAACCAATAATCACACGGTGAGAAAGACTAGAAGCATTACTTCCAAATGAACACACTACACACAAACACTAACAAAATTACAACATAAGTAAAATACTTAAAAGATTACATTTAAGGATTGTACCTAACCACTAACAATGCTGTGATATGCAAATAAGTCATCTGGATCAGAAGGTGCTTGTGCTTAATTGTTTCAAAATACATTAGAATAATAAAATCACTGGTTCTGAAAATACAAAACTTAATCACATTATGCTTTAGCTGATTATTAGCTGCACTCATTAGAAACATGTCCAATTCAACTCTCATCTAAACTCGAGTCTCGGGTATTTTCGAATGATCTTACAATTATTATTTTTTACAAATTTTTTTTTCACATATAGTAACATAGTAGTAAAGCTCACTTAAAATACAGTTACATAAAATCTTAACTTTAACACAAACCGTTTTGTTTATTAAGATTTTTAAAGTACCCAACCACACAAAAACAGGGACATGATTACTCCACACAGACAGCAGCTGGAGCTCGAACCTGAGTCTTTGCTGTTACACATTAGACCACATACATGTAATATGTAAGTGTGTCCATTAACCCAAGCTTTAAATTCCAATGGTTTGGAAATGGTTTGTGTATTTATTCAAATCCAGCTTAGGCAAGTTTTGATCTCACTACTCTTAAAGAACTGCAGTGGTGGATCTTGAAGCTGTTTTTTAACCCTGGTTGAAGTCAGTGGTGGTGGTGGTAAGCCAGTAAAGCTGATAAAGGCTGTGTGGAGTTGTCCTAACGCAATACTTCATGAAAGCATTGAAAAGTAATGTATAGAATGCAGTTTTTTTCTACTCTAAGGAACATTGATATTTGTGACACAACTGTAACAAATGAATGAAACTTCAACCATTTCCTATCCTACTTCCCTTGTTATATGTTTACCTCTATCCCAGAGTAGTACATTAGTCAAAGACGTCGAAGGCAGAATTATCATACTGTGCAAATAATTGACTGTATATGTACAACAAATGGCACAATGCGATGTAAGTTACACAAGAAGCGTAGAAATGTCCTCGATTAGGATCTTCTGTCACATTCAGTATTTGCACTTAATGGATTTGACATGAATGCAATGTCTTTTCAGAATTGATAATAATATATAAAGCTTATTTTATGAAGTTATAAGAGATTATGAATTACCGTTGAGTGGGAATGTGCATGTCTCTGACCCAGGATATATGCTTGAGTAATTCCTCATTAGGACACACACTGTCCTTGTTTCTACTACTTATGTACATTAACTAGAAGCTTTCATGAACGATTGCCAAAGAACAACTAAAGGCAGCATTTAGCAGCTTTACTGGCTTTCCCTTGTATTAACCAGCTCTGTTTGAACTGTGCAACTCAAATAATCAGCAGCTCTTCAGCAGTCACAGTGCACACACATTCACACACAAAATGCATTAAAAAGCAATCTGGATATAATTGTGGTTACATCGCTCCTCAAATTCTATAGGACTAATATTGAGAGTCAAGGCAGTTTACCGTCTTTATTTACCAAGAGATATTATGACAATACAGCTGCTTGCTAATGCTGCTAAAGCAGATGCTTTGAGCATTTATAACACTTGGTTTATTAACCCAAAATATTGTTTCTATTTTGATATATTTCCAACTTACATAATGCATTTAGAAAAACAAAGGCTTTGTGTCAATCACATACAGTTAATCCAAATGTAAAACAATAAATTTAATTCAGTAGTAGTGTGTATGTGTATATGGGCCAACGTTATAAAATTGTCTGCTTTTATTTTATATACATGGATTAAACTGGCTCCATATTTTGTTAAATGTTACTGGAATGTGTTGGAGTGTTTTTTTTTTATAATGATGTGACTTATCAACCCTATTACACTATTATACAGATAGTAAGTTGGTTATACTATTACTCAGATTGTCACGCCCACGGACAGACCAACCTCCCAGACTCGCATACGTCATCGCTCACCTTCGCCGGAGTACTGATTCACCCACCTGTTTCCGATCACCATGGTGCTATAAATATGGCCGTTGAAGCGCTAGTTAGCCCTTCTCTACGAGGTTTCCTAGCGTTCATGCTCTCAGACCATTCTACCTTTCTGGTTATTAAAATCGATTTCAATTTAAACCCACAAGCTCGCGTTTGTCTCCTACCTTTCCTCCCACTCGCCTGACACAGATAATAAGTTGGTTACATAGAAAATGTCAATTGCCCAGGAAAAAATGTACTTTGAATGTTTATAGTAAAACTTTGAATTGCTTGACAGTTTTAATGTGCATTTTCACAGTTTGAACATGAAGTTCACAGTTCTACTATGAATTTTTAATGGTCATTTTAGCCACTTCATGGTTCTACTGTCAAATCACAGTACATTTTTTCCTGGGTGGAAATAAAATTGACAAGAGAAAGAAAATTGACAACTCCGCGCGTTTATAAGTTCATTTTTGTTTATTTTGTACTTATTTATTGAAACCATTTCAGTTTCTGGCTAGCCATAGTTTGAGGCTTCTTTCCGTTGGAGTTGGAGTTAAAAAGTTATAACACAGCGACATCTAGTGGTTCTAAATTAGTATAACACTTAGATTCTAGGTAAAATAACTTTGAAATATTATTTTAAGAATGTTTAATTAAATAATATTTTAATTCAGTGCTCGCACCGGGTGGCACGACTTTCCAAAACGCTAGCTCATCACTTCAAGAACCTAGTATGACTTCCAGTGATGCGTTCCCGAGAGAGGAGAGGCCAGTCTGCGCTGCAGCCGCGACACTCCCTGCGTTCTGTCAGATGGACCGGCGTCCCGTCCAGAGCGTGCTTGAGTTTGAGCACCGACTTCTTCAGAATGGACATGAAATACTCAACAACTCTCCCTCAACCGTTACGCACACATAATCATCCACATAATGTCCGAGACAATTAACTTTACTGTGGGGGCAGTGTGTTATGAAGAAATCTAAATTTAAATGTGGTTACATTCCACAGCAAATTCCATAAGACTAAAACGGAGAGTAGGCTAATTGCAGTTTAGCTTCTTTATGTAGATGCACTGGAAAAAGAGATGTGTCGCAAGCTGGAGATAATTTCTACACAGATCAGTGTGCAATTTAACAATTGCGAATTGTTTATTTCAGGAATTTATGAAAAGAAGAAATATTCATCAGTAGAACTATATAAGTTGTACTCATTTTGACTGCCAAACTGACATCAGTACATGGAAAACCATGGCTGTTCATGGTTTCCATAGGAATCAAAGTCATCACCACAACATCAGAATTGTTACAGGGATATTTGATCTCTCTTTAACAAAGAACATTCCCAAAGCATTAAAAGAGCTAAGAGAGCAGCCCGGCCATGCCTTACTCAAATACGATATGCAAACATTGTTTCTCATATTCTCAGACCCTGCCTGTGTTAAGATATATTTTAATCACATTAGATGCTATTACTGTCAAAGCTAACCCTGGTGTGGTACGACGCTCAATACAGTGGTGCCAGCAATCACTCAAGTCCTTTACAATGAATTTTCCAGTATTAATAAAAGCACGATGAGTAATGGCCTCGGAGATAGAGCTGATTCAGGTTTATATAATGCTGTGCGTCTCCAACCAGCAGTTTTGCACACCCCTTGCTTTGTTTTGGTTCTTTTTGTCCTAGAGGAGAGAAACAGAGAAAGAAAGGTCTGTTCTGACGCAAAAGTCTGGCCTGGTTGACATTATCTTAGATGTAGAGTAAAGAAAAGACATGGTTAAGTAAGCACAATAACACACAAATTCACAAATGAGCTCTTCTGACCCATATGCGAATGCTGTAGCAGGGTAGCATCAGTGGTTTCTTTCCAAGGCTTTGTGTCCAAATCCTGCCTGTGCCAAGCTTACAACAATGGACTTTTCGGCCTGGTGTGTAAACTACAACTGCTTAGCTCACTTGTAAGCTATTCTGTCTTCTAAATTCATGTCTAATTCTAGAACATCAGATATTGTAGGAAATGTCCATAATGCTGCAGTATATACAAATTATATGAGTATCCTTATAGTGTAGCAGCTCCTGTGGCTTGGAGGTAAGAGCCAGCTACAGGAAGCAACAGTACCTGGGGACCTAGTTTTAGAACTCTGGGCTAGGCTGAAAAGGTGATGGCTAGGTCGTTGGGTAATGGGAGCTGATACGGACAACCCATCCCATGAACACTCTGCTCAGCGACCCTGACCAGTATGAGCAGGTCAAAATGGAACTTTGAGATCAAACTTTAGTGCTCAGGTGACCAGCTCACGACCACGGTGACTGGGGATCATCCACCGACTATGCAACAGTAACCACTGCCATGTGTTCTCTTGAATAGGCAACATTATACATACTGTTTTGTAGTCTCTTAGTATTACCTATAAACAATTAGCTTGTTTATTTTGGTGTGTGATATTAGGATTATGAATATTCATATCCCATTTCATATAATGCCAAATCTTCTCAAACAGGCTTTTAAAATGTAATTCTTTAATCATTTCCTTCCACCAGCTTTACCAATTAAGACTTACTACCTAAAGTCTGTGCAAACGTGTTGCTGAGAAACTGGTAATACTGATGACTGAGAAGTTGGAATTAAAGGGCATTGCACTGAATTAATTCCAAAAAGCTTGTGAAGACATGTCCTTTTGTTTACAACCAAAATATGGTTGCCTACTTCATTCAATCAAATCAAACCATATTAAGACTGGTACGTCAAACCTCATCTGCAGTTTTGATCACTGGCCTGATGCTGAAATGTCGTGATAAAAGAAGCACAGGAAAAGAGATAGCAACTCTTATTTTGTCATTTCTGGTCATTTTACTAGAAAAGGGGATTGGGGATTGTGACCACAATCCATGTAACTCTTCATTTCCCTAAGTAAGCACAAGATGTCAGCAGGAGATATGGACACTGCATCTCACTTCCAACACAGAGCGGATTACCCGGTTCCTGTTGCAGCATTTTTTCTTTTAGAACATGATGATCAACAAGCTTGCACCTTTGTGTCCAACTCCAGCATTGTATACAAAGATCAGTAAATTATTTTGAATGCATCCATAATGGCAGCAGTATAGTGAATATGAAAAATAACATTCATAAAACTGGATTAAGATCCATTCAATGAATATCTGCCACCTGTACCTCTCCCAATCAGGTATTCATCCTTGATCTTTAAAGAGAAAGCCTAAGACAAAGAACACTTTATTATTACTTAACAGTTTAAGGGTGTGTACTAATAGTTCAGGTGTAATGCAGAGAAACCTGATTAACAAACTGAAATGCCAAAGCAGCATGCAGGCTTTTCTTGTAAACCAACTGACAATCTAGATTTCTGCACTTCACTCTATTTTTTTGGTGTAGGCTTAAGTCTTGTAACATGAACGAGGTGCTTCAATGCTGTGGGCTTTGTGCATTTCATGCAATTCCAGACAAAGTAATCCAATCCAAAAGTATTGGTAATACTTTGATAATAAAGTGTAACGGCTGCTCTGGAACATGTGAGATTATAGTGGAGGAATGGAGAGGTAATGAGAGCTTTAATAGTCTTGTTGAACTTGTTGAGAAATGTAATTCAATGCATTTAACAGACACCCTGATCCAGACCTTAAGACGAACAGTACAGGGTTAAGTTTTTACAAGAGCCAAACAGCTTGACAAGAATCACTGTACACAAGACTGAGAACATCCCGAAAAATCCATCACTGGGATCACACACTTATATATTGGGAAAATAGGAGCAGCCAATGCACCAACTAGCACATGGGAGAAAAAAAAGGGGGTTACCCCTTTGCAGACTACATGCAAAATTACTGAGAGACCAGTATCCAGCTGTGCAGCACCAACACTACCTGCAGTCATTCACACCACCTGTGATTCAACATAACTACAATGCTGTTGTGAACACAATTTGGTATGTGTTTACTACATCTGGTGTACTTCTGAACAGGTACCTCCAAACAGGGTGTTTTTAACAATTTAACCAATATGCAGTAAGAAATTGTTTAGTATTTTATAGGCATAAAAACATACCAATGTCATCTACATCTTTTAATCTACACAGGATCTACGAATAAACAAAGCAAACTGCTAATAACTAGGTTAGCACTCATTTGAAGGAAGTAGACATGAGCTGGATTTCTCTAACAGCCTCTCGATTTACATTGCTATATTTATTGTAATAAGATATGCTAATGCGCTATTATTCTGACAATAAGAGGGTGAGATTTCAGATGCCTCAAAAACTGCAAACAGAAAACCTCATTGGTCATGGGTGATTTTATGGCTAAGGCTAGATTTGCGTCATCATATCCTCAAAGAGTGGAGCAGCAAATGAATGCACTAGCTCACCTCCGTGGGGACCTGGGTTTGAGAACCAGCATTGCCTACCAGCCAGGTCAGGCATTATATACAGACATGATTGGCTTTGTGTGCGGGGAGGCTGGCTGGTAGACCCCCTGGTGACCAAACAGCAACCCCTACTGGCACTTGAATGGACTAGGGTCCCGTCTAGTGCATGCTTATACCTGTGCCCTGTATTTTCTCGGGGTAGGCGTTGGAGATTTGCCAAGAGGGTCTCAGAGGGTCTCAGGCTGGCTATCAAAGTGCTAATAAATCAAATCATACTGGTCAATAGTGGAGGGGATTTCACTCTCAATTGCTTGGTTAGTATCCTTATGTTCTTAAGGCTTGTAACCAAACAAACTGTGCAATAATAGTGAGTATATGTCAATAACTTTAGCTTTATCAGGACGGCAGATACATTTGATTCCTTGATTTATATAATTGCATTAATTTTTTTTCAACTGTAACCAAACGTCAAAACATGCAATAAGAACAGCTATTGTTTCTCTTTGAAAATGATGTCCATGGTGCAGGGCAAGGATATGCTGGGTGTGACAGTAGCACATAGCTAACGGACTGTTTTTAACTGATAATTGCCTTTATAATTGGCAATAAAGTTAACAGGCTGATGGGCTACTAGACTCCAAATACACTAAATCACTCTGTGCATCAAATGCTTTATTTACACCATTGTATTCTCAAGTA
This sequence comes from Ancistrus triradiatus, assembly GCA_025084515.1. Taxonomy (NCBI): domain Eukaryota; kingdom Metazoa; phylum Chordata; class Actinopteri; order Siluriformes; family Loricariidae; genus Ancistrus; species Ancistrus triradiatus. The sequence goes on along the minus strand of JAJAGP010000002.1, from coordinate 1,035,150 downwards.
CTTGTTTAATTGTAACCAAACTAGTCAGAAAATACAGTAATATTTGCTATTCTGAGTCAGAATCTGTATTTTGTACTGGGTATATGCTGTCTCCATGACATTAACCTGCCCTGTGTTTGCATATCTGACAGATATCTTTATTTGCACACTCTTAAAGGTCTGAGCTCACTTAAAGCTGCATTTCCATCCTGAATTAAAAAAGGAACAAGTAAGGTTTGTTTTTTTGTTGTGTTGAGGAAGCAGCTTTGGGTGTGGGTAGCAAACCGCATTGCTGGGGCTGGATCAGCACTGGGAGGGTACCTAGGGGCAAGCAATAAAGCCTCCTCGCACCGACGACTCCTAGTTTGAGATCACTGCAGACTGCAAATTCTCAGGTGAGCATGATTATTTGGGATAGGCTGTAGTTTTTGATGAATGGTGATCATGGGCAGATAACTCATCTAAACTCATGCCACTTGAGCTTTCTACTCCAAAGGAGACATGCAGTTATCATTATCGTATACTTTCATGAAAACATTGAAGCATTTGTTTAGAGCTTAGAAATATGTAGTATTTATAGTACTGAAGTCATATCTGCATGTGATTAAGTGAATGGGCATTGGTGTGAAGCTGGGCTTTAGACTGCTCCATGATGGGTGTTGTAGTTTTTTCTGTAGTCCAACTTTGTGAGCTTGCTCTTAGTAAGGTAATTTTCTAAAAAACATAAAACATCTTTATCTCTCTCAGCCATGTCTAAGTTGGAGAAGGCCATCGTTGCTATTGTGGAGGTGTTTGAGGAGTATGCTGGCAAAGACGATGACAAGAGAAAGCTGAGCAATGCAGAGCTAAAGGCTCTGCTCGAGAGCCAGCTGAGCAGCGCTGACTTCAAGGTGAGAGCTTTGCACCACGGTCACGATAAGAATGCTTCTCTGATGCACAGTTGCACTGTTTCTTTACATTAGATATGCGTATGAACTTTGATATCTGATGGCATTTTGGTTAGATGACTTCATCCTCTCTGTGCTGAAAGCATAATAAATACAGATCGAACTACAATTCCCAAGTTTAACAAACATAGCATCCTATAGGCTAGACATGCAGCAGTTAAAGCAGTGTGGATCTGGAACTTTAATTCCATAACTGCATTTATTATTTTTTTATTCCACATAGTTGAACCGTGAATGTCCGGTCAACAGTTTTATTGAATACCTGACATTTTATTGATGCTGGATTGGTGGTTAGTAAATGTTCATTTGGATGGCTGTTTTAAAATAGCATTGTTAATCCTCTAATTTAGGGTTTGCCAAATGTAAAACCAGACAAGACGGGAGGTGTTAACATAGCTTGATTGTGTAATTTTAAACTGACTCAACCACAAAGCCATGGTGTGTCCAGACTAGAAAATAGACACTATGTTGAAACCCTGGCTGTTGAAAACGTTTGTGATTAAATCAAATTGTACATGAACGTGAAAATTATTGGGTTGTGTGTTGACTTTAATAGGGCATCCTCTATTATCGAGATGTTCTGTAACGCGTAATCTGTCTACATTTCATAGTGCACAAAGTATGGCGTGTCACCAAATATGTGAGTGTGGATGTATTTGAGAGTATTTACTCAAAGATACTTGGCCTACTTAGTGCAGTACAACACTTTCCCTGTATGAATCACAAGCTTGTCACACTACAAAGTCCAGAATAGCTCTGTTTTTTTGGGTGAGTCACATGTCAAACACAAGCAGCCACTCACTACATGAGAATACCTCAGTGCTCTCTTGCTGTTGAAGCTCACTGTCGGCTTTTCAAAAACATTCCTGTACAGAATGTAATATGTGATGTGCTGAGACTTAAATTCCCCTCTCTCTCTCAGGATAAAATGGACAAAGAGGAGTCCCGAGAAGCTTTGGAGAGAATTGACAAGAACCGCGACGGCCAGGTTAACTTCAAGGAATTCAGCAAGTGCGTGGCAAACCTTTCCGAGGCCTACTTCAAAAAGAAGTACGGCAAAAGCAAATGAACGCTATCTTCATGAGATAAAATGCACTTTATAATCAATCAGTGCATGTATTGTTATGTGTACCTTCTTTAAAAGTGTTTGCTTCACTCTTTGAAGACGTACAGTACATGTGTGTACTACATAAGCCATATGTCTACAAATAAAGAATAATCCATTTGGTACTGTTCTCTCTTTCTGACTCTTAATCCCTCTATATACAGTTTTGTATATTAGTTATATCTCTTTCCAGTGATATAATATGCCAAAGGTGTCCTGCAGCCACTCCACATATACACTAATAACTGATCAGTTATATTTAAAACAGACACTTAATGAACTGTACTGCATACTACACCTCACTGATCATCTCAGTTCACATCCTGCTGTCTTCAATCACATTAGGCAGGTAATTAGATAATTAGGTTAGACTTTTGCAGGGAACAGTAACATGTTCAGCTAAAGCTAGAGCTACAAACTCCAAATGTCTTTTAGATGCCTAAATAATCCTTAATAAAAATGACCTTTATTATTTGAATGAATAACAGCAACAAGAGAAACATTGCAGGCTAAACATTTCATGTAGTTTAATAACACACTTTTAATGAAAGAGGCACCCCTGGTCTCTCTCCATCACTAAGTCGGACTTGGGGCCCCTCAGGAAAGGCAAAACAACTCGAAATGCAAGTGAATCCTCACCTTTCTAAAGCTAGGATGCTTCGGCCTGAAAGTCCAGGCTGGTGGCGGTGGTGTAATGGTATAAGGAATGTTTTCTTGGCCCACTTTGGGCCTGTTATTACCAATTAAATGTCGCATGAGTGCCACAGTCCATTTGAACATTGTTGCTGACCATGTGCACCCCATCCATGGCCTCATTTTATTCATGACAATGCACCATGTTTATGATAGAATGGGAGTATGAAAATGCACCTTAAAAATCTGCGTCATGTAATCATATAAACACGGAGTAGAATGTTTCCAACATCCATGCCATGAAGAACTACACAACAATTACACCTACATTCGTTTAATTTACCTTATCATCTACTTTATGTGATTTGACATGGTACCTGGATGCTGTGTTCATTAACTTATAATCAATAAATATAATTTTTTTATTTAAAATTCATTTGCTGATATTATAGCTCAATTAATACAAATCTTGGATCAATGCACAAGTTGTAGAATTATGGGATTTAAAAAAAATATATGTAATTTTTAGTTTGTTCTACTGCATTGTCAGTGTGGACCATATATTCTTGTGTATGTGTATGTGTGTGTGCGAGGGAGAGGGTGCTCATATTTATCAAATGTCCCCACAAGGATAGAAATATATGCCATTTTTTAACCTTGTGGGTGCATTTTTCTGGTCCCCAAGAGGAAAACTGCTTTTTACAGAAACTGCAATGTTCTTTTGAAAAACCCAAAGAGTCGAAGATCTCCATTAGGTTATTGAGGTCAAGGTTAGGGTTAGGTGTAGCATTAACTAGCTACAGTAATCTTTATGTCAATAGAAAGTCCACAGTATTCTAATGAAACAAAAGTGTGTTTGTGTGAATGTGTGTGGGTGGTTGTGCGGACGTTTGCCCTGGAGCCAGGGTGTAGTCTGTACATAATGATGAGATGATTCACCTGTCTGTTTTGCTAAGCAGGGCTCAATTAGCAAGAGCAATTTCCTTGTGGGCCTAGGATACCATCCACGTCCTACTGTACTGTTATGCACAATTATTTTTACAATCAAATGCCTGACTCTTCTCCTTGAAATAGAGATTCTTAACCTCAGTGGGATTCTCCTGCTTCAATAAACGTTAAAATGAAATAAATAAACAGTTGGCCTCTTCTATTTAACTCAACAGTCCTACTGCAGCCACTGGCCAAATGTTGGCTTCCCACAACAGGTGGATCATTTCAGTTTATTATTTGGACAGTGTATTATATGTTGAAGTGACACTAAATCAATTGACATGTTCATGTATTCATAGTTAGTCCATGCTGATCGTGGTCAGGGACGCTGTACTTATAGTACAAAGCTTGTCTCAGAAACAATGTGTGAGTGGAGGGTATACATCCTGGATGGGGTTCCCCTGGTCAAAGTACTAACCTAATACAGAATGTGTAGTGAAAAACTTAGATATTAAGTTAATATAAAGTTGCATATTGTCACATTCCTCATCTGTACTAATAGTGTGATGTCTGCAAATGCCAGGCTTTCTATGAGGAACATTGTTTTTAAACATTTTAATCATTTTCTCTGATTCTCTGCTCATCTGTACTAAGACTCAGTCTTTTGTGGATACCGCTTTTGTACCAAATCATGACTCCTATCACCTCTTGACAGCACCTTACTTGCCCTAAATTGCCTTGTCCCAACTTTGTTTGGAATGTGTTGCAGGTCTGAAATGCAGGAATGGATGTTTGTTAACAAATGAAATGAAGTTGACCAGAAAAAACACCAAATATATTGGGTTCAAACTGTCTGCAATGAAATAAAAGTCTAAGTAAGTGTAAGAAACACTGCCTTTTTTAAATTCTGCATTTTCCATGATACCCAAACCTTGGGCTTGGCCAGGTGTGGTATCTTCAGTGGTACTAGTGGGAGTGTGTTAAATTGATATGTTTTCTTCGCAAATATTTACCCAACTACTAAATAATCACTGTCAACTCATGCAGCCCTGCACCAGTGTTTGCCATTTTAACCAACTGCACAATTGGTTTAAAATGTATTTATGCAAACTTATTTACAATTTATTTGTATTTTAATTATATATATTTTAATACAATGTATATCTGTGTTTAAAAAGCTGAACAGCACCACCCTTTCCACACCTATGACTGTTGCCAGGCATAGCTTAAACTGAACCCTCCTAGATTAACGTCTCCACCATTTCTAATAAAGGGAGAATCCTGATTGACTGGTTTCAAGACAATAAAACTCGCCACTTGTCACTCTGTGTCAGGAAGTCTGTAGAGCACTGACTGTCCTACTTCTCAGCATGTCATTGTTTTAAAAACTTAAGATGCAAAACCAGGACAAATTACCTAACCCACTATTTCTATCCTTTTCTTAGTAGGGTCTCAGTATGTCTTGTTTTCTATGTTAAGCGAGAATGTAATTGTCAGTTGCACATAAGAATAAAGATATTTGAGCTGTTTGTTCACTCTACAATCAATTACATTCTGTATGTCCTGTAAAATTTGCTGTCACTGTATGATTGTTATTCTTCTTTTAATTGTAAAATGTCCTTGAGTGTGACTTTGAAAGGCACTTATACATTAAATCTTATTATTATTAATAAGCACCAGCTGTTATCTTTCATTTTTATAAATATATTTAGCAGAGAACATATCCGGAATGTGCTTCTCCCCATCGTGCTGGCAGGTAAGTGTCACAGGCTGAAGCAAACCGAGAGAATTTGAATGCTTTCTCGCAGTTTTGTGTTGAGTTTTCTCACGATCTTCCGATACAGTATCATGCAATTGTACCGGAGTGCATAACGTTTACACAGAAGTGACAGATGATAACATCCTGTCATCTCAAAAAGAATTAAGGCGTAAAAGTAGTAGAAGCGAGCTGGAATGCAATTATGAGCCATTACATAAAGTAAGAGATGCACTGAATATGGGTGTCACACACAAGGCCTTACATTAACACCTCACCCAGTTCACTTGGAGCTTAACGGTTTTATGTTTTGCTAAAAGGTTCAGGGTGTGTAGTAATGAGCCATCTCTCTAAAATATCATTAATGAAAACACAAGTAAAAAGGCTTTCAATATTTTCTTATAAACCGCCTCACAAGTGATTCTGCGCTGGCTATTGTGAACACGCCCAAGAGAAGGCGACAAGAGACAACAATTTCACTCATTGTATCAATGGCATGTGTAATCTTTGTGGGTGGGTAACAGGATGGGCATGGATGGGTGACCAAGCATTGTCTACGTATGAATAATTGATGGGAGGACATGCATATGTAGGTATTAAAACCGCATGCACTGTTAATGGAATCACTGCAGATTCTGCAAGCACTCAGGTGAGCACTACTTTCTGAAGTTAACAAAGATTAACGAGCTCATTTAATGGAAGCTGCTGCTGTCATTTTCAGTCATTTCTCAGAGGCTGTTGTTGGGTAGCCGTGTTTATTGACCTTTACATAGTTTTACGTAGTCTACTAATTTTTATCATCAGTGGGTTAGAGAACTAAAACAAGACAGGTCGGGGAGACCCGAGCTGAGATTTAAATCTACCTCTGCTAAATAATCTCTTTTTGTCACTCTTTCTCTTTCAGCCATGTCTAAGCTCGAGAAGGCCATTGTTGCTATTGTGGAGGTGTTCGAGGAGTACGCTGGCAAAGACGCCAACAAGAAGAGCCTGAGTAATGCAGAGCTTAGCGCTCTGATCAAGGGCCAGCTGAGCTGCCCTAACTTCCAGGTGAGAGCTTTGCAACACTGCATACTGAAAATACTGATAAGAAAATGTTATTTCAGAAAGATATCATATATTAAATCATGTTCAGTTCTTTCATAAGAATTTTGTAATATCACCTGCAACGAGTATAACTCTTTTCACATTTTAGTTTTTCCTTAGTGCGATATGGAGGTAGAAGTGAAATAATAACAATAATAATAATCCATTCACATAATACATGATTATTTCTGTCTGCAAGTTATCATATTAAAAGCTTCTATTTCACTTTAACCATTTTATATTGTTCCACTGCGTGTCTTCAGACATTTTTCACTGATATGGTTCTTCCACAGAATGTAAAGCTTGCAGTCGCTTGATTTTAAGCCTACTGATTATAGGTTGATTCTTTTTTTATTCGTGTGATACTCGTTATGGCATGTATCTTGCAGATTTCATTTTATTTATTTTAAATCTAACCTAGCTTTACCTGAGACTGAGACAAGTTCATTGTAAGTTCTGCCTTGTTTGACTGTAAATTATCGTTGTGTGTGACCTTGTGTAATTATTTGCTGCTTTATTTTTGACTGTCAGTTTACATAATAACTTAGGGCAGGGCATTAAAAAAGGTAATAACAACAGTGAATCTGTGGCGTTTCCCTGTGTGACCAACGCCCTTGTCACTCCACATAGTCCAGATTATTTCTTTTCTTTCCTGGTACCTCACAGGCAGTCACTCCCTCATGTCAGTATGAAAAAGCAGCCCTAGGCACTACAGAAGTCACGGCATGGTCACATGATGCTAGCACATTTAGAGTTGTCCGTGCTTTAGTCCTAATAAGGTGGACCTGTCTGACGCATTATGTAAACTAAACTAAACTAATATCAACACTCATTGTTGGCCGATGCCAATTTGGATTCAGTTCTTTGTTTCATTTTCCCACCTTTTTCATGGCAACTCAATACAGGACTGCTCACTCTTGGTGTCTGTTGTGTCCCCAAGAGGGACATCGGTAGAGCACATGCACCATTGTCCCAAATCCTAGGGATTCTAGGCTCAAACCCCACCAAAGGTGGTTGCCCTGTAAACTGCACACTATAAGCAGCTATAAGTTGTTGCCCTCTCTTTGTTCCCTTCTAGGCTGGTTTCACCACTAGTGCTCCCAACGAGCGAGGCTAGTATCACTCTGCACTTGGGCCCAAACCAGACACCTTGAGCATACCTTATACCATTGTTTATTGCATGTTTGCTTAAATATTCCTATACAAAATGTAATATACTACAACAAAAGATCTACGCAGTTATACAAATAGTCTGAAGCTCCAGTTTACAAGTTTTGTGAAAGAACATGCTGAAAGAACATACATGGCAACATACTGCAATAGACCAGTGCTTGATGAAATAATCCCTCTTATTTTTCTGTCTCCCTCAGGCAAAGGTGGATCAGGCTGCTGTCCGCGAAGCCCTGGATAAAATGGATAAGAACCGTGACGGCCAAGTGAGCTTCAAGGAATTCAGTCAGTCCATGGTAGTTCTTGCCGAGGGCTACTACCAGAAGAAGCAAGTCCAGGTCAAAGGCAAATGAAGTTCCTCTTGCGGGTTCTCAATGCCACAGTTCATCTTTGTGGAATAAGAAAACTCATCAATGAAAGCTCATATTCACAGCCAATATAATTACTATAACACACATAGGCTACTATGGATGTTACAAGGCTAAAACATAAAAAATAAACGATTCACTGCCAATGTGTCTGACTGTTGTATTCTGGCTATAAAGTTCGGGTTAATGCATGTGTATGCAGCATTTCTATATATTTTATTTTACTAATTACCTACTAATCTAACTAATTATCTGACTTTGGCGTTTTAACCGTATTTAAAAATGTATGTAAATGAATTTAACTTTAAAAAAAACTTCTTTTTACTACTAAATATTTAATGATAATTCAAAAAGTCATATATTCAGAGCTGGTGCTTGCATAGCACAGTGGTCTAAGTTACTAAACCACCACCGCAGGGCCAGCCAAGTCGGGCGACACATGCAGACACTGACTTCTGAACAACAACTTTGGAGGTGTATAAGAACTTAGCAAGCATGTATGAAATATCAGTAAAAAATCTGAAGTGTGAGCTATTAGATAATGTAAGAAGTCTAAAAGAATTGGCAAAGTGTTCTATTGATACATAGTGTAGTTAATCTTTACATTTAGGCTAGGGATTGACTAAAATCAGCAAACATGGAGAAATCCGAAGTTTTTAGGTGTAATAACATGTATTTACCACCAGATGTCACCTTCTCTGTAACTTTGAGATGTTAATTGTCATCATCGCTTTCACCTGTATCTCGTTCCTTGTTTCCTATATAAGACCCTTCATTCAGTGAGCTATTTCTAATTCTAGCCGCTATCTGAGTGAACTGCAGTCGCTAGTTGTTTAGAACGGCTTTCTTTCGTGAACATCCTAAATCGTGTCTGTTAAAATTCTCACAGGCAGGCACAGAAACCTTTTTCTTTCTTCGGTTTAAGTTTGGGTTGGGTTCAAGTAAATCAACTCCATCAGGATCTAAACATTCTCTTTTGTTTATGCATGACGCAGTTGGTTACTAGATGAAATCGTGTCCTGGAATTCATTGTGCATAGCCAAATGTGCTCCCTGGACAGGTCGCCAGTCCATTGCAGAACCCCATAATCACACCACCAAACCTTGCAACTCAAGTCTGGGATTTGAACCCTTGTTCTCAGAAACAGCTGTTTCCTGTTGGTATTTCTATATCATATGAACCAAAAGCGTTTTCAATAACATCAAAAACTTCTCTTATTCTTTGTTCACATAGTAATTAAAACCTTGGGACATTATAGCCATTAGGCACCTTTTCTAACTCAACCAGGTAGAGCAAGATGCCGAAATGTGCGTAATAGTACGCTTGTCTGTCATAAATATGACTGTTACACACCAACTTCATTTCATAAATACTTTTAACTGTCTGTACTAAATGGGCCAAACCCAAAATTACAAGATATTAATTCTGTAATGGTCTCAACAGAAAATAATTAATACGACATAGCAGTTCCATTTGATTTCCTTAAATGTTTAAGTCTTGTGGGTAAACTTGTGGACAGCTTTATACAGAAAGAAGAGTCCGTGATGTTCCACTCGGTGGTAATGGAACAACATCTTCATGGAATAGAATGATTAATAGTCCAGTTTTGTAGTTAGATTCTTGTACTTTATAGTCATATCAGACATTATTTCTGTATATATGACACGGCTGAAACTAAATTAAGCATAACCCCTTCAGTGCTGTTGTTCCTTTTCATTGATTTTCCACTTCTTTCTATACATTTTGATCTACCCAACAACTCCACTGATGTGCTGCTAGTTTGTCACTGGCATGGGTAGATTATTTTCCAATATCACTGGGAAACTCCAGTTGCTGGAAATGACGTGTCTGAGGGCCTGGGTTCAATTCTGGGTGGAGCTTGCAACTTGAGACTTAGGTGGTGCGTTTACAGAAAATGCACACAGCACTCCTAATGCCAGTCACAAGCGTGGATAAGTTGGGAGAGTTGTCAGGAAAGGCATCCTGCGTAAAAACCTTAAAATATTTTCAGTAGAGAATTGTGATATTGATTACATTGTGATGATTTCTGTCGAAGTTGACCTTGTAGTCTCTGACCTAGGATACATGTTTGAGTAATCCTTCATTAGAACACACACTGTTATTACTACTACTCGTTATGCACATAAACTAGTTCATGAACGATTGCCAAAGAATAACTAAAGACAACATTTATCAGCATTTTTCAGCTTTCCTGGCTTACCCTTTGTATAAACCAGCTCTGCCTGAACTGTCCAACTCAAATAATCAACAGCTGTCCTGCAGCCATTGTGCACACACAGTCATCCACATAATGCATTACAAAGCAATCTAGATTTTTGTAGTTACATCCCACACTAAGTTCTATAAGACCATAATTGAGAGTCAATGCAGTTCACCTTCTGTCACATCAGTCACTACAGTACTGATGTGTTGGATGGATAAGTGAAATGTAAAAGTAAATTAATGACTCTGCACGTTTTTTAATTGATATTTGTGTACTTATGTATTTAAACCTTCTATAGTTTTTAGCTATCCACATTTTAAAGTTTCCTGCCCGTCGGAGTTGGAGCGTTAAAAAGTGATGGCACAGTGACATCTAGCGGTTGGAAGTGATTATATCAGTTAGTTGCTCGAGATAACAGAACTTTTAAGATATTTAGTGACCAGCTACCCCTGCCCAGTGCTGTGATTGACTGGTTCCCGTCCAGAGCATGCTTGGATCGCTGGACATTAGCGTTTTAGTTTCAGAAAGCTGATGCACTACGGGGGAATCAAGCCAGAGAATCAAACGGAGATAGGACTGCATTTTTTCAACCCACCACACCACAATGGACTGGTGTCCAGCACATAAATTACAGTTACCACCATTTTCCAATAGTAAATGTATTACAATATCATGCTTGCTAACGGTTGCCAATAATTTAGTGTTATTTGTATGATAAACCTTTTACGGATGTAAAAAGTGTTGCTCTGTCAAGAAAATGATTAAGGTAACCACCATTTTTAACATCATAAAGAAATATAGGATTCAGCACAAGAATATGAATATGTAGAACTCATTGACTGAGAATCTGACATCAATGCATGGAAATCCATGGCTGTGCAAGGAAATTCATGGCTGTTCAAAGAACATCAGAATTGTTTCAGGGGTATTTGATCTCCACAAAGAGATTTAACAGAACATGCCCATCCAGGCACTACAGGCCATTAAAAGATCTATACAAAAGAGCAGCCTGGCCATGCCTTACTCAAATATGATATGCAAACATTGTTTCCCAAACCCTGCCTCTGTTAAGATATTTAATAACATAGATGCATTATTCTAACCCTGGTGTGGCACGATGCTCAGTACCAAGGTGCCAGCAATCACTCAAGTCCTGTGCAATTAATTTTCCAGTGTTAATAAAAAGACGATGAGTAACAGCCTCAGTTAGAGCTGATTCCAGTATATGTAATGCTCTGCTTCACCAACCAGCAATGCTTTGCACACCCTGGCTTCATTTTGTACAAAGAAACAGAGAAAGAAAGGCCTGTTCTGCCTGTTTTGCCACAAAGGTCTGGCTTGGTTGATGTTATCTGAGACTGAGAGTATTGAAAAGACATTTGTAAGTAATCACAAGACTCTTCCAAATGCATGAATACACAAATCAGCTCTTCTGACCCAAAGGGGAATGCTGTAACAGGGAAGCCTCAGTGGTTAAAACTCTAAATTTTGAAAGGCTTATGTCCAAATCCTGCCACTGCCAAACTGACACTGTTGGACTTTTCAGCAAGGCCTTTAAGCTACAACTGCCCTCGATAAGCTAAATTCATGTATACTTCTAGAACAACAGATGAGCAGTTCCATGAGCAGGTCAAAATGGAACTTTCACATAAAAACATTGGCACTCAGGTGCCGTAGCTCATCACCACGGTGACTGGGGATCATCCCCTTGCTCTGCAAAAGCAACCATAGCTGGCCCATTGCCGTGTCAAATCCACAGCATATATAGAGTGGGGCAAACAAGTATTTAGTCAGCCACTGATTGTGCAAGTGCTCCTACTTAGAAAGACGAGAGAGGTCTGTAATTTTCATCACAGGTACACTTCATCTATGAGAGACAAAATGAGGGGAAAAAATCCAGGAAATCACATTGTAGGATTTTTAAAGAATTTAATTGTAAATTATGGTGGAAAATAAGTATTTGGTCAATGAATTTTGTTCAACACAATACTTTGTAACATAACCTTTGTGGCAATGACAGAGGTCAAACGTTTCCTATAAGTCTTCACCAGGTTTGCACACACTGTAGATGGTATTTTGGCCCATTCCTCCATGCAGATCTCCTCTAGAACAGTGATGTTTTCCCTCCACAAATTTTCTATGGGGTTGAGGTCTGGAGACTGGCTAGGCCACTCCAGGACCTTGAAATTCTTTTTACGGAGCCACTCCTTCGTTTCCTGAGCGGTGTGTTAGGGATCATTGTCATGCTGGAAGTCCCAGCCACGTTCCATCTTCAATGCTCTCACTGATGGAAGGAGGTTTTGGCGTAAAATCTCACAATAGATGACCCCGTTCATTCTTCCCTTAACACGGATCAGTCGTCCTGTCCTCTTTGCAGAAAAACAGTCCCAAAGCATGATGTTTCCGCCCCCATGCTTCACAGTAGGTATGGTGCTCTTGGGATGCAACTCAGCATTCTTCTTCCTCCAAACACGATGAGTTGAGTTTTTACCAAAAAGTTCTATTTTGGTTTCATCTGACTACATGATATTCTCCCAATCCTCTTCTGGATCATCCATATGCTCTCTGGAAAACTTCAGACGGGTCTGGACATGTACTGGCTTAAGCAGGGGGACTCGCCTGGCACTGCAGGATCTGAGTCCCTCTCGGTGTAGTGTTACTGATGGTAGCCTTTGTTACTTTGGTCCCAGCTCTCTGCAGATCATTCATCAGGTCCTTCCGTGTAGGTCTGGGATTTTTGCTCACCGTTCTCATGATCATTTTGAGATCATGGGATGAGATCTTTCGTAGGGCCCCAGATTGAGGGAAATTATCAATGTCTTTCAGTTTCTTACAATTGCTCCCACAGTTGATTTATTCACACCAACCTGCTTGCCTATTGTAGATTCACTCTTTCCAGCCTGGTGCAGGTCTACAATTTTCTTCTTGGTGTCCTTTGAGTTGGAGTCTGACTGTTTGAGGCTGTGGGCAGGTGTCTTTTAAACAGATGATGAGGTCAAACAGGTGCCATTAGTACAGGTAACGAGTGGAGGACAGAAGAGTTTCTTAAAGAAGTTACAGGTCTGTGAGAGCCAGAAATCTTACTTGTTTGTGGGTGACCAAATACTTAATTTTCCCCATGATTTACAATTAAATTCTTTAAAAATCCTACAATGTGATTTCTTGGATTTTTTTTCTCATTTTGTCTCTGATAGTTGAAGTGTAGCTATGATGAAAATTACAGACCTCTCTCTTCTTTCTAAGTAGGAGAACTTGCACAATCAGTGGCTGACTAAATACTTTTTTGCCCCACTGTATACTGCATTTGGAAAGTCTTCAGACACTCTCACCCACTCATGCCCCATAATGAAAAAGTGAATTGTTGAATTGTTTGCAAATGTATTTAAAAGGAAAAAACTACAAATATCGCACTGGTGTAAGTACTCAGAGCCTTTACTCAGTACTTAGTTGAAGTACTTTTGGCAGTGATTACAGCCTCCAGTGCGATTTTGGTGGCCTAGAGGTACTCGACCACTGGCAGTTAAGCCACTGTCCAGGGTTCAAATCCCACCTCTGCCAAGCTGCCAATGTTGGGTCCTTGAGGGTCCTGAACATAAATGTCCAGTCTTCTTGGGTATGAGGCCATAAGATTTGCACACTTGGATTTGGGTATTTTCTGCCATTCTTCTTTGCAGATCCTCTCAAGGTCTGTCAGGTTGGATGGGGACCGTCGGTACACCGGCATTATCAGGGCTCTCCAGAGATGTTCGATTGAGTTCAAGTCAGTGCTCTGGCTGAGCCACTCAAGGACATTCACAGAGTTGGCCTTAAGCCACTCCTGTGTTGTCTTGGGGTCCTAGTCTTGTTGGAAGGTGAACCTTTGGCCCAGTCTGAGGTCGTGAGCACTGTGGATCAGGTTTTCATTAAGAATATCTCTGTACTTTGCTCCATTTAGCTTTCCCTCAACCCTGACCAGTCTCCCTGTCACAGCCTCTGAAAGACACCCCCACAGCATGATGCTTCACCCCCATGCTTCACTGTAGGGATGGTATTGGCCAGATGATCAGCAGTGCCTGGTTTCATCCAGACATGAGGCTTAGAATTGAGGTCAGAAGTTTAATCTTGGTTTCATCAGACCAGAAAATCATGTTTCTCACAGTCTGAGTCCTTTAGGTGCTTTTTTTGCAAACACCAGGCATATTTTGGAATATGAATCTTCATATGACATTTTGTTTAAATCTTGCAAAATGGAAAGCAGACTTTTAAGATGTAATTCCTTTCCTTCCACCTCTTTCACCAATTAAGAGTTACTACCTGAAGTCTGTGCAAACCTGTTGTTGAGAAACTGGAATTAAAGGGTGTTGCACTGAATTAGCTCCAGAAGCCTAGTGAAGAGGTGTCTTTTTGTTCACTGGTAAAATATGATTACCTGCTTCAATCAAACCATAATATTGGTATCTGAATTATTGTTTTGATCACTGGCCTACAGTTAATGCATAAATTTCATGGTAAAGGAAGCACAGGGCAAAAGATTGCAAATCTTATTTGTAATTACAGGTAATGTTACCAGGAAAGTAGATTGTGATCACAATTCATGTAATTTTTAATTTCCCAAAATCAGCACAAAATGTCAGTAGGATATATGAAGATTTTGACTTGAGAAGAATTTATAGAAGCATTTGACTTAACAAAGAGCTCTGTTCTGCATTTTTGCATTTGTGCAGCTTTATGGCACCTTAACTTCGGCACTGTATGAAAGATACGTAAATCTTTTTGAATGCATCCAGAATTGCAGCAGCATAGTGAGTGAACAACACATTCATAATCCTGGATTAAGATCCATTCGATGCGTATTTGTCCTGACTAGTGATCAGCATTCCACCATCGAGTATTCATCTTTGACCTTTAAAGTGAAAGGCTGAAACAACACTTTACTATTACATAACATTTAAAGGGTGTTCAGTAATATTTCAGGTGAAATGCAGAGAAACCTGTAATTAACAAACTGAAATGCCAAGGCAGCATGCAGTCTTATAAACCAACTGCCAATCTAGAATTCTGCACTTCACTGCATGTTTTAGTGTAGGCCTAAGTCTTGCAGCATGAACCAGGTGATTCCATGCTGTTTGCATTGTGAATTTTATGCAAATACAGACAAAGTAATCCAATCCTAAAGTACTGATACGCTGCTAATAAAGTCTAACGGCTGCTGTGGAACATGTGAGATTATAGTGAAGGAATGGAGAGGTAATGAGAGCTTTAATAGTCTTTATGAAATTCTTGAGAAACTTAACTCAATGCATTTAACAGACACCCCGATCCAGACCTTAAGAAAACCAGTACAGGGTTAAGTTTTTAGAAGCGCTCCACAGTGGCAGCTTGACAAGAATCACTGAACACAAGATGAAACATATCCCAGGAATTACATGACTGGGATCACACACTCATGTATTGGGAAAATAGGAGCAGCTAATGCACCAACTAGCACATCTAAGGAAACTGGGTTACCCCTTTCAGACTACATGCAAAATTACTGAGAGACCAGTATCCAACTGTGCAGCACCAACACTATCTGCAGTCATTCATAGAACTTGTGTTGCAGCTTAAGATAACAGACTGGTTTTTAACTGACAATTAACTTAATCTTGTTTGATCCTGAGTAGAAAGGAATGCTATTTTACTATCAAACTCCATTACAACATTATATTCTCAAATATCTACAGTGGGGCAAAAAAGTATTTAAGTATTTAAGTTCTCCTACTCAGAAAAATGAGAGGGCTGTAATTTTCATCATAGGTACACTTCAACTATCAGAGACAAAATGAGAACAAAATCCAGGAAATCACATTGTAGGATTCTTAAATTTAATTGTAAATTATGGTGGAAAAGAAGTATTTGGTCAATGAATTTGGTTCAACTCAATACTTTGTAACATAACCTTTGTTGGCAATGACAGAATTGAAACGTTTCCTGTAAGTTTTCACCAGAGTATTATTTTACACAAATCACAATTGTCATCACATGTAAAAATATTAAAGCAAAACAAAGTGCAGTAAAGTAAAAGTTATATGTAATTAACCTTTTTCTTTTATTTTGTGTCGTTCAGCGTAGGATAACGAGTAGACTCCAGAGCTTTCTGTGTTTGTTCAACATAGAGATGCTCATGATAATCACTGACTGCACAGTCCATGAAGCCCGCAGAACACCAGCTGGAGTCTTTTGGTTAGTGAGCTGATGGCATTTATTGCAGTTTTGTATCTACGAGCAACACTCTGCCGAATTGGTGCGATGGTTGAGTCCTGGTCCGAAAAGTATGCCGTGCCTGCGATCAAGGAGACGATGTCCCGTGATCGCTACAAAGAAATCATGCGGTATTAGCGGTTTGACAACAAGGACATGTGAAGACCGACAGATACGCTGCAGTCTCGAACATCTGGCAACGTTTCGTATGTAACTGTCACCTGTGTTACATAGCAGGACAACACATTACTGTCGACGAGCAGCTGTGTCCCACCAAGGTCCTCTGTCCTTTCACGCAGTACATCTCAGCTAAGTCGGATACATTCGGCAAAGTTCTGGATTGCTGCAGACTTGGAGACGAAGTACATGTGCAACGCCATTCCATATTTAGGAAAAAGACCCCAGTCGTCCCAAGGGAGAAAGACTATCTGAGAATGTCATGACTCGTGGAGCCATTTCTGGACAAGGGCAGAACTGTTACCATACAACTTCTTCACATCTATGGCACTGGCAAGCAGACTTGCTGAACCACAACACCACTCTGCTCGGCACCATCAACAAAATTAGACTGGAGAATCCACCTCCAGCAAAAAACCCCAAGGGCCGGGCAGAATTCTCCACACAAGTTTATAAATCGGGCAGTGCCACGCTGACAGTATATGCTCCCAAGAGGAACAAGTTGGTCTGTGTTCTCAGCACCATTCACCAACACGTACTAGTTGGAGGTGAGTGCAAACGCAAACCAAACACTATTACAGATTACAACTCCATGAAGGTATGTACTGTATGTGCATGATGTTGCTGCACTGACTTCATGTATTTATAGTGTACATGTCACGCATCTGTTTTCCAAATTGTAACATTCACTTCTCTTAATTTTTGCAGTGTGGCGTCGACATACTGGACCAGATGGCGCGTGTGTATATGATGCATGCTGGCACACGCAGGTGGCCCATTGCCATATTCTACAACCTGCTTGACCTGGCAGCGATCAATGCACACGTGTTGTACAAGGCATGCACTGGTCTGGACAGACGGGTTAACATCTATTTGATCCTGAGTAGAAATGAATGCTATTTTACTATCAAACTCCATTACACCATTATATTCTCAAATATCTACAGTGAGGCAAAAAAGTATTTAGTCAGCCACTGATTGTGCAAGTTCTCCTACTATTTAAAATGAGAGAGGTCTGTAATTTTCATCATAGATGTGAACCATTGTTTGATTTCTTTATTTTATATTTTGGTTCACCATTTCCATCTGGAGCTAACTGCGATTGGGTCCTAAAAAACCTTTTTCTTTGTTTTCACGATTTGCCATCGCTTTTTAAATGGCAACTTGTAACAGAATGGTAAGAACAAACCAGGACTCCGCGTTAGCTCCTGGGACTTCCTTGAAGGAAACCCCCACTTCTCGCATACGGGATCAGCAAGGGCTGATTAGGTCTTGTTTAGCTCTTGGGGGTCTGTCCATTAACCCTGACCAGGTTAAGGACTCAGTGTGGCATCTTGACCCTCCTGAGCTGCTCAGACCTCGCCGTGGAAGGCGTAGCGCCCCTCACAGGCCCAAGCAAGTACTGCTGGCTCCGGCTGTGTACTTGGAATCAGGGTTTGAGCCCATTGAAGCTCCCAACCCTCCCAGGTTGGAGAATCCCCTCCATGCCAGTCCTCAACTACCCGGGCCGCCCCGTGTGTTTGAAATTACCCAGGGTTGCCGGTGAGTGGAGGATTATGTGGAGGAATTCTGTGCTGCAGCCAGTGAGGGTGGCTTTGATGACCTGCTGCTCATGGCTGTCTTGCTGTCTCATGGCTGAAAGGGGTCTTGATGATGGTCTGGAAAATGAACTTTTGACATTTCTTCCCGCTGCCTCCCTGGCCACCTTGTGCGATCTGGCCATACGCACAGATGTGTCGATTCGATCTAAAGCCAGGAAGGTTGAGGTGTGCTCGTTCTTCCAGCCATCACCGTCATTTACAAATCCGTTAAGTTCTGTACCTGTGCATTTAGTGCCACCTAGAGCTGCATCTAAGCATTCCGTAAACATTAGCTCCATTCTTGAGCAATTTAGTTCTATAAGCGAGCAGCTTGTGCTGCTCAGCTCGGTACCTGAGCTTAACGAGTACATCAGTTCCATTTACGAGCTTGCTGTGCTTATAAGTTCCACATCTGAGCAATTAAGCTCCATGATTGAGTGTTTTTAGCCGCCTAGCCCCTTACGAGAGCTCACCACACCCGTAAGCACTATAATTGAGCATTTAGCGCCACCTAGCTTCATTCCTGGGCTCGCCGCACTTGTAAGCTCCGCATCTGAGCATTTAAGCTCCATGCTTGAGCGTTTAGCACCGCCTACCCTCTTAGGAGAACTTGCCGCGCCCGTAAGCGCTATAATTGAGTATTTAGCTCCACCTAGCATCATTCCTGGGCTCGCCGTGCTCGCAAAATCCGCATCTGAACAATTAAGCTCCATGCCTGAGCATTTAGGGCCGCATAGCTCCATACCTGGGCTCGCCCACGCTTGTAAGCCCCACATCTGAGCAATTAGGCTCCATGTCTGGGCATTTGGTGCCGCCTAGCTCCGAACCTGAGCAATTAAGCTCCGTTCCTGAGTTTGCCACACCCGTAAGCTCTATAACTGAGCATTTGGCGCCACCTAGCTGTGTATTTGAGCACGTTGTGCTCATAAGCTTTGTTCCTGAGCTCGCCGCACCCGTAAGCTCTATAACTGAGCATTTGGCGCTGCCTGGCTCTGTATTTGAGCACGTTGTGCTCGTAAGCTTTGTTCCTGAGCTCACCATCTGAGCAGTCAAGCTCCATGCCTGAGCACTTAGCGCCGCCTAGCTCCATATCTGAGCTCGCTGCGCCCATAAGCTCCGCATCTGAGCAGTTAAGCTCCATGCCTGAGCACTTAGCACTACTTAGCTCCGAACTAGACCAACTTGGCTCTATGCTTGCGCAAGTTGGGTCAGTACTGAATCTCACGCACGTATCGTACCACGGTCAACCAAACTGATTCCTGCGCCTTGATTGTGGGTCCTGATCCCCGCGCCATGGTCATCCGGAATGATTCCTGCACCAATATAGTTTGTCCCAATCCTCACGCCACGGTCACTCAGACCGATTCCTGCACCACAGTTGTTGGCTTCAGCTCCCACACTGCCATGGTCGCCCTTACTGACCTTGATGCTGAGGCCCATGGCATCTGTTTGCCTGGCCAGGTGCTCGGCGCCTAATTTTTTTGTTGGCTTGATCTGGCCGGACCTGGACCCTGAGCCGCCTGTGCCAAGCTCCGCCCCTGAGCCGCTTGGGGCCGGCTCAGAAGACGGTTTTGTGTCCGGCTCATGTGGTCCCGCCCCCCCTTTTAGCCGCTGCTCTGCCTATCAGGACGATAGAGGGCAGCATCGGCTCCTATCATTGTCCTTGCACCGAGTGCACCGTTTTTTGTTGACTGTGCTGAGCTCCGCCCCTGAGCCGCTTATGGCCGACCCCGGCTCAGAAGATGGTTTTGTGTCCAGCTCGTGTGGTCCTGCCTCCTGTTTTAGCCCCTGCTTCAGGGTTTGCCCTGTCTACCAGGGTCTCCCTGTACACCCTACGCTTAACCCTGAGCGCGATCGGCAAGCTCGGGGAAGTCCCAGATGCTTTTTGGGGCATCGGGACGCTGCCCCTTGGTGGGGGGCAGTACTGTAAGGGGTCGGGCTGCCCTTCGTCCTGGTGGATGATCAAGGGCAGCATCGGCTCCTATCATTGTCCTTGCACCGAGTGTGGTCCGGATCTTCAGTTTCCCACTCAGCGCGATCTCTTTTCCTTTTGTTTTGGTTCCGTATTGGTATGGTTTGGCGCTCAGCATCAGAAGTGGCTAAAATATATCAATTCTGTCTGCTGAGCACGTTCCGGTTGCTGTGGAAGCGCTTCACTGATTCAACGTGTGCTCCCGTTCTGCCCGAGTGCGGCCATTCTGCACATGCGCAGATCTGTACGCTGTCAACTTAGTGGAGGTACGCCGCAAGCATCCATCGGCATAGGGGCACCATACGCTAACGGCGTAAGCTCTCAGGCAGGTTATTTCAGTTCATTTCTTCAGTGGCCGAGTGGGGTGTTGGGTTTACACGGCATCAACCCACACGTCCGTTCAGGGTTCGATCCTCAGCCACTGAATCTCCTATTTTTTGTCTATTCACTTATCCATTTGTGTGAACCATTGTTTTATTTCTTTATTTTATATTTTGGTTCACCATTTCCATCTGGAGCTAACTGCGATTGGGCCCTAAAATAACCTTTTTCTTTGTTTTCACGATTCGCCATCGCTTTTTAGATGCAGTTGACTTGTCTTATAAACCAACTGCCAATCTAGAATTCTGCACTTCACTGCATGTTTTAGTGTAGGCCTAAGTCTTGCAGCATGAATTAGGTGATTTCATGCTGTTTGCATTGTGAATTTTATGCAATTACAGACAAAGTAATCCAGTCCTAAAGTACTGATACGCTGCTAATAAAGTCTAACGGCTGCTGTGGAACATGTGAGATTATAGTGGAGGAATGGAGAGGTAATGAGAGCTTTAATAGTCTTTATGAAATTCTTGAGAAACTTTACTCAATGCATTTAACAGACACCCCGATCCAGACCTTAAGAAAACCAGTACAGGGTTAAGTTGTCAAGACAAGAATCACTGAACACAAGACGAAACATATCCCAGAAATTCCATGACTGGGATCACACACTCATATATTGGGAAAATAGGAGCAGCTAATGCACCAAATAGCACATGGAAGGAAACTGGGTTACACCTTTCAGACTACATGCAAAATTACAGAGAGACCAGTATCCAACTGTGCAGCACCAACACTATCTGCAGTCATTCATAGCACTTGTGTTGCAGCTTAAGATAACAGACTGGTTTTTAACTGACAATTAACTTAATCTCTTTGATCCTGAGTAGAAAGGAATGCTATTTTACTATCAAACTCCATTACAACATTATATTATCAAATATCTACAGTGGGGCAAAAAAGTATTTAGTCAGTCATTGATTGTGCAAGTTCTCCTACTTAGAAAGATGAGAAAGGTCTGTAATTTTCATCATAGGTACACTTCAACTATCGGAGACAAAATGGAAATCACATTGTAGGATTTTTATAAAATTTAATTGTAAAATATGGTGGGAAATAAGTATTTGGTCAATATATTTGGTTCAACTCAATACTTTGTAACATAACCTTTGTTGACAATGACAGAGGTCAAACGCTTTCTGTAAGTCTTCACCAGGTTAGCACACACTGTAGCTGGTATTTTGGCCCATTCCTCCATGCAGATCTCCTCTAGAGAAGTGATGATTTGGGGAAACACGGATCTTCAACTCCCTCCACAAATGTTCTATGGGGTTGAGGTCTGGAGACTGGCTAGGCCACTCCAAGACCTTGAAACACTCCTTCATTGCCTGAGCAGTGTGTTTGGGGATCAATATCATGCTGGAAGACCCAGCCACATTCCATCTTCAGTGCTCTCATTGGTGGAAAGAGGTTTTGGCTTAAAATCTCACGATACATGTCCCCTTTCATTCTTCCGTTAACACATACAAATAACACATGCAAATAAACAGCCCCAGAGCATGAGGTTTCCACCCCCATGCTTCACAGTAGGTATGGTGTTCTTGGGATGCAACTCAGTGTTCTTCTTCCTCCAAACACGACACGTTGAATTTTTACCAAAAAGTTCTATTTTGGTTTCATCTGACCACATGATATTCTCCCAGTCTTCTGGATCATCCATATGCTCTCTGGCAAACTTCATAAGGGCCTGGACATGTACTGGCTTAAGCAGGGGGACACGCCTGGCACTGCAGGATCTGAGTCCCTCTCGGCGTAGTTTGTTACTGATGGTAGCCTTTGTTACTTTGGTCCCAGCTCTCTGCAGGTCATTCATCAGGTCCCTCCGTGTAGTTCTGGGATTTTTGCTCACCGTTCTCATGATCATTTTGACCCCACAGGATGAGATCTTGTATGGGGCCCCAGATCGAGGGAGATTATCAATGGTCTTGTATGTCATCCATTTTCTTACAATTGCTCCCAGAGTTGATTTATTCACACCAACCTGCTTACCTATTGTAGATTCCCAGCCTGGTGCAGGTCTACAATTTTCTTCCTGGTGTCCTTCGACAGCTCTTTGGTCTTGAGTTTGGAGTCTGACTGTTTGAGGCTGTGGGTAGGTGTCTTTTATACAGATAATGAGGTGAAACAGGTGCTATTAATACAGTTAACGAATGGAGGACAGAAGAGCTTCCTAAAGAAGAAGTTACAGGCCAAAAAAGCCATTTGGGTGACCAAATACTTATTTTCCACCATGATTTACAATTAAATTCTTTCAAAATCCTATAATGTGATTTCCTGGATTTTTTTTTCTGATTTTGTCTCTCATTGTTGAAGTGTAGCTATGATGAAAATTACAGACGTCTCTCATCTTTCTAAGTAGGAGAACTTGCACAATCAGTGGCTGACTAAATACTTTGTTAGCCCCACTGTATAGTATACACAGTTACCATATACCATATGCCCAGCCCACACACACAGACCAGAAGAATAAAGTGCTTCATTATAAATGTTAATTGGGAAAAATGATAGCTTTTCCCCCTCTTTTTCCTTGGGTTCCATTTATTGTTTTTTTTAGCTGAAGATTTAGCTAGAACTCAAGCAAAATATGTTAATATACACAGATATTAAATACAGATGTAATACAGTATAAGTGTGTTGTGTAAATTTTATTTAACATGTGCAAATTGTATATTGACAAACTCGGGGCACCTCAGAGCAGACAAAGTCCCAGCGATCTTTGGCACCCACCCCTTTTTTTACGCTTTAGTGCAGAGTTAGCAGACTGATGGCCTAAAAGGATGTGGTTAGCACAGTCGCATCACAGCTCCAGAGATCCCTGGTTTGATCTCGACCTCTGACCCTGCCTGTTTGGCTTTACTTCTGGTACTCCGGTTTTCTCCCATATTCAAAAGATATGCATTAGGTTAATTGGCTGCTCTAAATTGCCCCAATATGAATGAATGTGTGTGTGCGGCATGGAGAGGGATGGGCTTCATTGTGAGGGGTGCTACCTTTCATGACCAGTCCGGGTTACAATACCAGTAACAGGTCGGGAGAGAGCAGGCCAACTAGTGGGCTTCTAATAAACCAAATCACACTGTTTTCCAGGGTGCTCAGAGTTGCCATCACAACCTAAAAAAAAAGATTCGGTATAGGTGTCGTGACAAGTTGTATTAAATTTAGAGCATCCTTCCTGTTTGGTTTCAGAAAGGCTGAAACCAAGAACACATGTTTACAAGAAGGCTTTGTGCTGTTCGTCACAACTGGAGGCATTTAACTTATTAAAACCACACTCAGCTCTTCCACCAGCCAGAGGTCCAAACACTGCTCTTAAATACGTGCCAAGAAATAAAAAGTAACATTTCATTACCTTGGCCTCATTATTAATCTGTTTAACCTGCACACAGAGCAGCATGGAAAAAGCCAGGCAAGTTAAGTAATGCAGGACAACCATAAAAAGACAGAAAGAGAGAAAAAGGGGTTGGACTTGAAATGCTCAGTGAGTCAGACTGTGTGTTTTGCACTGGGAATATGCAGTCTCCATAACATTAACCCGTCCCGTGTGTTTTCAGATCTGACTGGGGAGATACACCAGCTTTTCTCTTTATGTCCATAATGTTAAAGGTCTGATCGCATTCAAGGCTGCATTCACATCCTGAAGTAAAACATAACAGGCAGCGTTTCTTGTTTTGTTGTGTCGAAGAACCAATTTTGGGTGTGGGTACAAAAAAGTGCCTTGTCGGGGCATGAATCAGTAGTGGGAGGGTACCAAGAGGCAATAAGACTGTCCTCGCACCGACCACTCTTAATCTGAGATCAAGGCAGACTGCAAATTCTCAGGTAAGCATGGTTATCTGAGGTATGTGGAAGTATATGGTGAAAGGTAATCGCAGGTAGAAATTAATCATGCATAAACAACACACACACAAAACTCTTGCCACTTTAGTTTTCTAATCAGAAGCAGAAATGCAGCTATTGTTATCATATACTTTCATAAAAAACTTTGAGTAAAACATTTGTGTACAGCTAAGAAATGTCGTAGTCAGGGTAAAACTGAAGTCGACATCTGCATGTGATTAAGTGCATGGGCGTTGGTGGAAAGTTGGGCTTTGGGCTGCTGCATGATGGGTGTTGTAGTTTTTTCCGCAGTCCTGTTTTGCAAGTTTGTTGTCACTGATGTCATTAAGCTGAACGTACATCACCGACTGTGCTGCATTACAGGAATGGCATTCATAGGCTTTGTTTAAGACACATTATCACTACATCTGTCGCCACAAAGCAGAAGTAAATGTAGATAAAGACATTCGATGTAGCATTTTCACAGGTTCACTTAAACTGTAAATTCTGTTCTTTTAATTGTCGATTAGAATATAATACGTGTAAATCCATGCCTCTAAAATACAATAATTTTCACCGGATGTTTGTTAAAGTATCACATAATGTACCATGTGAAGTAACGTATGGGTGTCTGTTTGCAAATTAAATCACACTGGAATGGATTGATCATTAATAATTTCAGTACTGCGTTGCCTTTCATAGACTCTGCATCAGAGGTAATGTGGTTTAATGATTCATCAATGATTGGAAGCATTCAGTTTTTCTTTATACACTTTTTCCTCTTCTTTCTGTTGGTGAGTTAAATGGGGGAAGGTGGGGATGCTTCCAGCAGAAGCCAGTATACAGCAGAAGGGACAGTATAGTTTCTAAGGATCCGTTTGGACCTAGGTGGTGATACCACTTCACGCCTGACATCTCTATCTATCTATCAGCCATGTCTAAGCTGGAGAAGGCCATTGTTGCAATTGTGGAGGTGTTTGAGGAGTATGCTGGCACAGATGATAAGAAGAAGAAGCTGAGCAATGCAGAGCTAAAGGCTCTGATCCAGAACCAGCTGAGCAGTGCTGACTTCAAGGTGAGAGCTTTGCACCACTGCATGCTGAACGTCTACTCTGATGCACAGTTGGACTGACTTATGGGACTGTGGTAGCCTAGTGGTTAAGGTACTGGAATTTAGACAAGAAGGGCAAGGGTTCAATTCCCACCTCTGCCAAGCTGCCTTTGTGGATCTGGAACTCCGTAATGCAATTTAATTCCATTATTGCATTTCTGATTTTCTATTCCTAAACCTAAATGTCTGATCACCAAATTAATTAAATACCTGACTTTCTGATTGATGCTGGCCTGGTGGTTAGTATTCATTTGGAGGGCTGTTTTTAAATAGCACGGTCAATCCTCTAAGTTTGCCAAACGGTGAGACCAAACAAGACGGGAGGTGTCTTGGAAGCTTTGTTTACTTATTTTTAAATCCAGAATCATGCTGTAACTTAGCCTGATTGTGTCATTTTAAACTGAGTCGCCTACACAACCGTGTTGCGTCCTGATTAGATACTAGATACTATGTTGAAAACCTGGCCGGCGAAAACTCTTGTGAACCAAATTACATGTCATTGTATACAGTGGTTGATGATAATAAAAATACAAATTAAATCCTTTTTCTTTTCTTAATTAAACATCAGTGTAAATTACAGTGTTGTTGCGTCGACTTCAATAGTGCATGCTCTGTTACCTGGGTGGATCTGAATACCATGTAGATTCAACTATTTCAATTCAGGCATGCATAAAGTGCACAAAGAATGTATGTGGACACATTTGAAAGTGTTTACTTTTTTCTGAGATACTTGACTTTAATTAGTACAGTACAACAGTGAGGGGTTTCCCTGTATGACTCACAAGCTTGTCACACCAAATCCAAAATAGCTCTGTTTTTCTGGGTGAGTCACACGTCAAGCACACTCACTACATTGGAATACCTCGGTGCTCTGTAGTGCACTGCAGGCTTTGCAAAAACATTCCCGCACAGAATGTAATGGGCTGAGACTTAAATTTGATTAAATATCCTTCCTTCCCTCTCTCTCGCAGGATAAAGTGGACCCAGAAGAGGTCCGAGAAGCTTTGGAGAAAATCGACAAGAACTATGATGGCGATGTTAACTTCAAGGAGTTTAGCCAGTGTGTGTCACACCTTGCCCAGGGCTACTTCAAGAAGAAGTACGGCAAGGGCAAAGGCAAATGAATATTACCTTCATGGGATAAAATGCATTTCATAATCAGTCTGTACATGCATTATGTGTACCTTCTTTGAAGATGTACAATTAAAAATACAGGCCACTTCTCTGTTTCTGAATCTTAAGACCTCTATATACAGTTTTATATTAGTTATCTCACTATCCAGAAGGCCATGACATCACTGACTTTATACCACAGCTGTCCTGTAGCCACTCCACATATGCACTAATAATTGATAAATTCTTATTAACAGCAGACTCTTAATGAACTGTAGTGCATACTACACCTCACTGATCACCTAATTTCACATCCTCCTGTCTTCAGTCACATTAGCCAGTTAATTAGATCACTGTGTTTGCAGGTATCGATAACATGTTCAGCTCTGGCTAGAGCTACAAACTCCAAATGTCTCATGGACGGCTAAATAAAAACGTATAAAAACTACCTTTATTGCTTTAATGCATTAGGTTAAGGTTAGGTGTGGATGTAGGTGTAGCATTACCTATAGTAATCAGTAGGCCAGTGGAAGGTCCCCACAATGATAGAGAGACAAACGTGTGTGTGTGTGTGTGTGTGTGTGTGCGCGTCTGAGAGTGTGAAGGTGTGTGTATGCGTGTGAGAGTGTGTGTGGGTGGGTGTGTGAATGTTTGCCCTGGAGCCAGGGTGTAGCCTGCACATAATGAAGAGATGATTCATCTGTCGTTCCTGTTTTCTTGAGCAATTTACCTTGTGGCTACGTTACTGTTACGCACAAGTATTTTTAAAGGCGAACGCCTGACTCTTCTGTGACAATGACTCCCTGTGTTGTCTTTGATTTTGCCTCCTTTTGTGTTTACTATCTGTAAACTACTATCTCTCTCACTCTGCTGCCAGATCTCCATTGAAAAAGAGATGCGTAATCTCACTGGGATTCTCCAGGTTCGGTAAAGCTTAAACTAAATAAACAGCTGGCTTCTTTTAATTAAACTCGACAGTGCTACTGCAGCCACTGTGCAAACATTGGCTTCCCATAACAGGTGGCTCATTTCCAGTTTATTATTTGGACAGCGTGTTATGCGATGAAGCGAACTTGACACTAAATCAACTGACATGTTCACATAGTCGGTCCCTGCTGATATTGGTCAGGGATGCTGTACATATAGTACAAGGCCTGGCTCAGAAACAATGGGTGAGTGGAGGGTATACAGCCTGGATGGGGCACCCCTGGTCAAAGTAATAACTTAGCACAACCTGTGTAGTGAAAACCTTAAATATTGTTAATGGTCTGTTTCAATTTTCATTATACAGTGGGGCAAAAAAGTAGTTAGTCAGTCACTGATTGTGCAAGTTAGAAAGATGAGAGAGGTCTGTAATTTTCATCATAGGTACACTTCAACTATGAGAGACAAAATGAGAAAAAAAAATGCAGGAAATCACATTGTAGGATTTTTAAAGAATTTAATTGTAAATCAAGTTGGAAAATAAGTATTTGGTCAATAACAAAAGTTCAACTCAATACTTTGTAACATAACCTTTGTTGGCAATGACAGAGGTCAAACATTTCCTGTAAGTCTTCACCAGGTTGGCACACACTGTAGCTGGTATTTTGGCCCATTTCTCCATGCAGATCTCCTCTAGAGCAGGGATGTCTTGGGGCAAGACGGACTTTCAACTCCCTCCACACATTTTCTATGGGGTTGAGGTCTAGAGACTGGCTAGGGCCACTCCAGGACTTGAAAATGCTTTTTGGAGCCAACTCCTTCGTTGTCCGAGCGGTTTGCCCTTGGGGCTTACCTTGTGTTTTGAGTCATGTCATGCTGGAAGACCCCCAAAGCCACGTTTCCATCTCCAATGACTTCTCAAATGATGGAAGAGGGTTTTGGCTTAAAATCTCAAGATTACATGGGCCTCGTTTCATTCTTCCCTTAACACGAATCCAGTAGTCCTGTTCCCCTTTGCAGAAAAACAGCCCCAAAAGCATGAGGGTTCAACCCCAATGCTTCACAGGTAGGTATGTTGTTCTTGGAGGCAACTCGCATCTTCTTTCCTCCAAACACGGACAAGTTGAGTTTTACCAAAAAGTGATATTTTGGTTTCATTCTGAACACATTTGACTTATGCTCCCAATACCTATATGGATAATCATATGCTCTCTGGAAACTTCAGACGGGCCTGGACATTGTACTGGCTTAGGCAGGGGGGGACACGCCTGGCACTGAAGTATCTGAGTCCCTCTTGGCATACTGTGTAATGATGGTAGCCTTGTTACTTTGGTTCCCAGCTCTCTGCATGGTATTTCATCAGGTTCCCTCCGTGTAGTTCTGGGGGATTTTTGCTATAGTTCTCATGATTCATTTTGAACCCATGGGTGAGATCTTGCGTGGGCCCCAGATCGAGGGAGATTCCCAATGGGCTTTGTATGTCTTCCCATTTTCTTACAATGCTCCACACAGTTGATTTCATTCAACACCAACCTGCTTGCCTATTGTAGATTCACTCTTCCCGGCCTGGTGCAGGTCACAATTTTCTTCTGATGTTCCTTCGAAAGCTCTTTGGTCTTGGCCATGGTTGAGTTTTGGAGTTCTGGACTGTTGAGCTGTGGACAGGTGTCTTTTATGACAGATAATGAGGCAACAGTTCCATTAATACCAGGTAACGAGGGAGGACAGAAGACCTTCTTAAAGAGAAGTTAACAGGCCTGTGAGAGCCAGAAATCATTGTTGTTTGTGGGTGCCCAAATACTTATTTTCCCACATGAGTTACAATAAAATTCTTTAAAAATCCTACAATGTGATTTCCTGGATTTTCTTCTCATTTTGTCTCTCATAGTTGAAGTGTAGCTATGATGAAAATTACAGACCTCTCTCATCTTTCTAAGTAGGAGAACTTGCGCAATCAGTGGCTGACTAAATACATTATTAAGCCTATATAGCTTGCGGTAAAATATTTGTAAGCAGGTTCATTAGTGTGTGCTGCAATTAGTTGTCACATTCCTCATATTTGCTCCATTCACAAGCCATTTTCATTTGTACACTCTTTACAATGGTGTGATTGCCAAAAATGTGTCATGTACCTACATCCAAATAGAAAATACTCATTAGGTGTAAACAAGCTCTCTTGAGCTTTGTGTTGCACTTTAATGGTTTTCCCTTGCTGCAACCCCTGGTGTTCTCCATTCCTGGTTCCACCTATTGTCTTGGGAACATGTGAACACTCTGACACATTTCTCTTATTATATGGTCATGAACTACATATCTAAGTGAGTCAAATACCAAATTCTGAGCTTTGCTTCTCAAACTGAAGCCGCCGCCACCACTACATGGATGTGATGTCCACAAAGAGATTTAACAATGAACAGGCCCATCCAAAGGCAACAGGGCATTAAAAGCGTTATAGACCTGTAGAGGAATCGGGCCATGCCTTATGCAAAAATGTAGCGCTAACCTCATATTTGCAGACACCGCCCTTGTTCGCTGTGTTCACCTTTGCATACTGGGTTTATTACTCATGAGGATAGTATTACACTCACAGACGGCTTAGGAAATTATCTCTAACATGCTGCAGTAGCCATCCACTCAAGTCCTTCTCGTTTAATTTACTAGTGATAATGAAAGCCTGATGAGTAATACTGTCAGGTATTGAATTACTGCATGCTAGAGCACATACATTAATGAGAAAACAAATGGGCCAAACCCAAAACTGCAAAATATGGTATTAGGCTTTTAATTATTTCAATAGCAAGTAATTGGTCAGGCAGTTTGCAGGAATTAAACAAATAGATCAATTAATGTAATATGGGGTAGGCTTTTGATTTCCTTAAAAGTCTTGTGGATAGCTTTTTTTACAGATAGATGAGTGATTGTTGTTCAATTTGGTGGCCCTCTCTTCAAGCATTTGATGTGTATTTGAAAAATGTTTCCCAATTAGTTTCTCAGGCCAAACCATGAGCCTGACAGACTTGTTCTCAAGCCACGTCTCAGTGGTGTTTGCAGTGAGAGCACCATGACACCTCTACTTCCATGTTAGTGGTAGTAGAGATGCATTCACTGTTGCGTTTCTCACCAGATCTTTAAAGGAGCCAATCTGGACCATCACCACACAACTCAGATTGTGATTCATCAGTAAAGGCAGTAAAGACTGCTGAATCACTCTGAATCAAACTTTCCATATTCTGCCTGAAACTTCCTTCTGTCCTCGATGGCTTTTTAACACATCTTCAAGACACAAAACTCGCATTAGAGAACTGTCTGATAGTTATTCTTCTCGAAAGAGTCTTGTTTTCTGAGGTCTTGAATTATGCGGACTGTCTTTGAAAAATTCCTGTCTTTGTGAAATGTCAATTTCAGCAGGGGGTCATCTCTGCTTGAAGAGGCTTTGAGATTCCCACATCCCTTAATGTCTCATATTGAAATATTAGATTTGCTGTGCCTTTAGGGTCTTGTTCCTTTCAGAATTCAGTTGGCCTGACGGAGACCAGCTTTGTGGTTTCTGACAGCAACCCCTGCATGATATTTTGCTTTGTATGGTGCAGAGTTTCTCACTTGTTTACCTTGGACTCACATGACTGCATATTGTAGATCTCTACCTGTAGATATCTGTTCACTATTGGTTCTGTTGAAGTGCTTGTTTTCAGGCTTGTGATGAGCTGCATCGGGTGTGGCAGATTACCAACTAACGACTAACCTTTAAGAAAATACAATACAAAATATTTTAGACGGTCCTGATTGTTTAAGTATTATTTATATCACTGAAATGTTTCTGAAGTCAGGTTTCATTTGCTGGACTCTTATAAGCGACATAGATTTCCGAAGAGAACAGCTGTGCTGGATAAGATAACAGTGACTAAGCTCATCTAACACACACTCTCAACTGAAATGCAACCAACTGGTGGCGTTCCTGATTTTAACAAAGCTATAATTGTTAGATTTGAAAGAGAAACACATAACAGTTGATTTATAGGGGAAGCTTTATAGGTTAAAGCTGCCATGGAAATACCTTCATGTGAACCTAAAGGCTGCAGTGTATGACACCTAACAATATAGAAGTTAAAACTAATAGGTAATGTGCAGCCCCTTGTGTTTCTAACAAAGTGCTTTATGCTGTAATGATAAACAAAAGTTGTAAGGTTTAATAACTTTACTTTACTTTGTAAACCTGTATAAAGTAGCTACTATTACCTCAGAACTATCTAACTACTATTTACCGCAGGTACTTTCACCAAATATGCGTTTATCTACTGAAGATTATAGTTTATGCCGACATGCAGGTTGTACTATCCTGTGTTGTTCAGGCACTTGTACATTATGCCCGACAGTGTGGTAACTGTGTTGCATTAGAGTGGCCTTCCTGGTACACAGTTATGTAATCAGCTTCCTTTCTGGTGAGCGTGGAGGTACAATAATTTGTTGTTTATCACACATTCATTAATTCCAAAATGATCTGAGATGATGATTTGGTTCAGGAGTTTGTGCTCCACTTAATATTTGATAAGAAGCCACTCGCTGTTGTTTCTGAGCCATCGCATGCAACCTGTGACTTCCAGAACATCTTCCAGCCATCAAATACAGATGATTGCCTGTATCTTAGGGATGGGATGCTGGTCAGGGATCATCCACCAGCTCGGCAACAGCGACCCCTGCAGGCCTGTGATGGACTGGCTTTTCTCCCACAACAACCTTACATCTGAGGCCTGTGTCCACTGGGACAGGCACCAAACAGTGACCGAGATAAACAAACATTGAGGTTAAAATGTGAAAGAAAAAATTACTCTGGCTTAATCATACATGTTTGAAGCCCAGGTGAGCTGCTCTGTCTCAGCGTACTTACTATGCAGACTAATAAGTTATTAATTGTACTTTTATAGGTTAAAACTGCATTATCACGATCCAAACACAACTCTTAGCCATCATAATACTGTATGGTGATTCCATATCAGCTTCAGATATTAAAGTAATATTATAAAGTATATCGGCACCAGCTAGGAAAGCAAAAGCTGTTATTCTGCTGAATATCACAATGAGCTGAGCTAGCAAGCGAATATTCTGAAGAGTTAGCAAGCTGGTATTTTGTAGCTTGACTGTGCAACAGTAACCAACAGTCAGTAAGAAATGCCCTGCAAATAATAATGAAACTGCACACGCAGAGCTACAGTGGGGCAACAAAGTATTTAGTCAGCCACTGATTGTGCAAGTTCTCCGACTTAGAAAGAAGAGAGAGGTCTGTAATTTTCATCATAGCTACACTTCAACTATGAGAGACAAAATGAGAGAAAAAAACATCCAGGATATCACATTGTAGGATTTTTAAAGAATTTAATCGTAAATTATGGTGGAAAATAAGTATTTGGTCACCCACAAACAAGCAAGATTTCTGGCTCTCACAGACCTGTAACTTCTTCTTTAAGAAGCTTTTCTGCCCTCCACTCGTTACCTGTGTTAATGGCACCTGTTTGACCTCGTTATCTGTATAAAAGACACCTGTCCCACAGCCTCAAACAGTCAGACTCCAAACTCAGCCATGACCAAGAACAAAGAGCTGTTGAAGGACACCAGGAAGAAAATTGTAGACCTGCACCAGGCTGGGAAGAGTGAATCTACAATAGGCAAGCAGGTTGGTGTGAATAAATCAACTGTGGGAGCAATTGTAAGAAAATAGAAGACATACAAGACCATTGATAATCTCCCTCGATCTGGGGCCCCACGCAAGATCTCATCCCGTGGGGTCAGAATGATCATAGTAGTGAGTGGCAAAAGATTCACATACTTTTGCCACTCACTAATATGTAATATTGGATCATTTTCCTCAATAAATAAATGACCAAGTATAATATTTTTGTCTCATTTGTTTAACTGGGTTCTCTTGATCTACTTTTAAGACTTGTGTGAAAATCTGATGATGCTTTAGGTCATATACATGCTTAAATATAGAAAGTCATCACTGTATACAACATATAGTAACCTATACTGTTTGTAACCTATGGTTGCTGAGATCCTATCCTGATAAGTCTTGCTTCTTTTTTATGAACATTACTATTTTAGTTTAAAATATAAAGGAATAAATGTTTTTAAGAAAGTGAAATCATATTAATATAATCCAAACCCTGACTAGGGTAGGATTGAAGGGCAAACAATTACATGCTAAATAAAACAAACATGTATTGTGTTTTGGACCTGATCAACCAGCAAGACAAGCAATACCATTCACCAGCTTACCAACCTTTATCCCTTGGAACTATGGAGCTAAACCATCCCCAAACCCCAGAACTAACCAGCATAAGCCATCTTGGACCAACACAGAACAGGGCTCTAAATAGAATATAATAATAATAAATTACTGCTGTCAAACAGTTAATATACAATTAATATTATGTATGTAATAGTGAATAGACCAATTTAGACACCACCCATAACTACAAGTTTAATTGCTGCTAAAATATTAGCACGTTGTTAATGCGGTGCTTAAAAACATTAATATGTTATCAACATGAGTAACTTTAGATCAACATCAGGTATCAACTCCAACTGCTTTGGTGAACACAGACCTCCGATAACAGTGTTAATGGATCACCAAGAACCTGTTTGAAGATTTTAGTGAGCTTATAAGATTAGTGAGTTGAGAAAGCAAGCACAAGAGGAAGGTGAGCTCAGTAGAAAGGAAGCTTGAGGACTTCCTCTGTAGCAGTGTTGCAGTATTGTGCCAGTGTATCTGAGAAGCTGGCAGCAGGAAACCATTAGGGTTTTATCAAACATGAGAGACAGAGAGAGAGAGAGAGAGAGAGAGAGAGAATGCTTCTGTGTTTCTGTTCCACCCTGATTGCCAAAACTGAAGGCAGAGTTCCAGAACTTTCCAAAACAACAACTAACTTTTATGCATGTTGAGGCAAACAGGCTTAGCCAAGTGGGTATGGCTTCTCAAACAATCGTGTTTTACCCTCGCACACATGCACACACACGCTCCCACAAACACAGAGTCATACATGAAAGCAGTAAAGACAGTGTTGAGGAATTGGGGGTTTTCTGTGGCTCATTACTGGCTTACCTACGTGTCATGTTTTTCTGTCACTACGGATGCATTTCTGCAAATACTCACCAGTCCTGGCCAAGCTGTGTGCCCCGACATATCCCTCCCAAAACACACAAATGCTGTGTCCCTTTTCAAATATCAGCAGTTTGAAAGGCCTGGTTCTAATGACAACAGATTTGCCAGATCTACCGGTTTGATTACAATACACAAAGAGAGAGAGAGCGAAACAAACATTTGTGACAAAACAAGCATTAACTTGTATGATTATATCTTTCGTTAACTTCTGTATTTACCGACACAGTCTTATGCGAATGAATGGACAACCCCGGTCATATGAACTGACGTTTAGTTTTGAGGGTTTTTTTAAATGGCCAGAACATAACATAAGAATGAGAACATACGACCCAGGTGGGCTCTCAGGAGCCTGTTCTAGTGAGGCAGAAACCTCAGGAACACAGGGATGAAGCCAATTTGTTTATTGGTGAGCCCTGAAGGCCTGAACCAGGGGGCATACTAAGACCAGAGCTTTGGGGTGCTGAGCACTCAATGAGACTTTCATTCCCACACTTGTGAAGGAAGAATATCTGACTTTTTGGGTATGGGAAACACTGTGACTAGGAGAGAGAAATTTGATCATACCATTTGCAAGGCAAAGGGGGGGCTGCTGTATGTTAGTTACAATATTCAAACACATTCTCTCAATTTATGAAAATCAAGCACAAACTCTGTAGATGAACGATTGAAGGCAAACTCTGCCTTCAATGGGTGACTTTGAACTTCATAAGATGCCTGTTACAAGAGCTGTTCTTCTGGAGGTTCCTGACCATTTGCAATTCCGTATTGGCTGGCCTGGTGTTCAGCACAGTTCTTCAGGCCTCCAGAGCAGTGGAAACAGATTTCCTGGTGTGAAGAGTCAAATTTCACTACCTGCAAGTCTGATGGTTGAACCTGTTTTTGGCAGGTGCTTGTTTCTCAAGGTTTGGGTTGGTGCGCATTGTTTAAGTGATGGGGCCCCTAAGCTGCATTATACAAAGACATTCTAGAACGTGGGTGGGGATGTTATCTGAAAACGGCAGTTGCAGGGTTTCATTCCAACCAAACATCACCTGATGTCCATAGTCTCTGAGCCTGAGACCAACTGATTGAGCGAGTGGAATCACGTGTGACTCCTGTTCGGTGGGAACACTTGTGTTGAGGTTCATTCTGCATGAAAATTTGTGAGTTGTGTATAACGTTGTGGCAGCAGTTTGAGTTTGAGTCGTTCCTGTTTCGTCTTGACATTGCCCAGGTACAGAGTGAGAGCCACAATGAGGTAATGTGGAAAAAACTGGTTTGATCACCATTTAAACATGAGTTAAAACACCGAAATATGAGCTGGTCTTGTCACTCAACATCAGTTCCTGCCATCACTAATACCTTTTTAGCCTGCAGTCATGTTCCATAACCTACTATTACTATACAAACAGGACACAAACACATACCATGACTCAAAAACCTCCTGATTACTAGTCCAGAGCCTTGGAGCACCTACTGTCAGAACAGATTACATTACAAAGTTGAGGGCCCTGTTCAAGAGCTCAGTAGAGTCAGTATTTGAAACACACACCATACTGATCAATGGCCTTCCATGGCCTTAACCGCTGAGGAAGATTATGGTTACAGCATTTAGCAGAATCCCTTTTCAAAAGCTACAGATAATAGAGCTAGGAAGGTGAACGTTATGGGCTTTGCTCAGGGACTTAACAGTGGCAGCTTGTCAGATCCAGGATTTTAACTGTTTATATTAATATGCAGTACTGTGCAAAAGTCTTAGGCGTTCTATATTCTTCAGGTTATATTCTGCTTATTATTTTCAAGTTTTAGTGGTCACTGCACTTTGTAGTTCCTCAATTACAGACTGTAGTCCATATGTTTCTCTACGTACTTTCCTAGTCCCCTTTACCATGTTTTCTAATGGACACAGCAGTGCTGCTGGAGTTTTAAACACCTCAGTGTCACTGCTGGACTGAAAATAATCCAATCAACTTCAAATTTGAATATTAAATGATCAAATTCTTTGTTTTCTCGAGTATATACTAGAGTCTCCACATAGTGTTTGATAACCCTTTCGCTGCCTTTAAGTCCGGGCAAGTTTAATTCCAGGGTTGCCAGATCCCACGAGTTACAGTCATTGGAAAAAGAAGGATAAATAAAACCTAGTCTTTAGACTATGCCTACCTGGCAACCATGTTGGGTTAGGAAATCAGGTAACATGTTATGAGTATATGCTATGAGTAATCCAAATACTGGAATAAAATCCAGATTTCTTTATCAAGATAGAATGACTAAGACTTTTGCACAGCAAAACAATTTCAACACTAATTGCTAATGTGAACCTCCTATCCTGTTTAAATATCGGAACAACCTGTCAGTTTTTACCTCAACGTTTTTGAGTTTTAGACTGGTTTAAAGACAGTTAAACATTAAAGTTAAGCAATGTTGTATCCTTACTTAGGTAAGACTTGTTTTGAAAGAGCTAATTTCTATTGTATAGTCTGTGTTCTTCTGTGTATATTTCTACACTACTGTTTGTATAATTCAGGTATGAAATGCTACATGGCTTCATAGCATAAATGGTGTGATGTAGGATTTTGATTTGAGGTTTGAATGTTATGTTTCGGGCACATAGTAATTAAGATATGAGTTCATATATGAGTAGGAGCACCCTCTGAGCTAGACTACATTTATAGCGTTTAACAGAGGCCCTTGCTGATAGCAGCTTAGAGCTGAGCTAGGAAGTTAAGTGTTGAGGGTTAGTGGCCTTGCTCAGGAGCCCAGCAGTTGCTGACTGGCCGTTTGGGATTTTAAAATACTAACTTGGTCAGTAATCCAAAGCATTACACTGAGATATGTAGGATATTTAATAATCTTAATAAATGTTTCAGCAACTACCAATCAGTAAAGTCCAGTCAGTTGAGGGTTAAAGGTATGTCTTATAGGTCCAAACAGTGGCAGCATGGCAGAGCTGGGATTGGACAAACTTATATATTCATCTCTTCCCTATACAGCATGGCACTGATCATCTATGTCTCAGAAGAGCTTAATCACTACAATACAAGCGCTTATGTATTAAATGAAGTGTTACACTACTTCCATATTTGAGATTCAGCTTGGCTGTTTTCAGATTTTCTTTCATTTGTTGCAACATCTGTAGCATATGCCATCTTCTCCAAATAGTTGCTCAAGATTAGGCTGAGCAATGCAAACGGAAAGCCAAAAGGAAGGGAGGGTCATGCAGCATGCCAATGTACCAAAGCGGTTTTTATCAAAGAATGGTTAAAGAATAATCAATGTAGTGTTTTGGAATGGCCAGTTCCTGAAGAGAAATCTTGTGGAAGGACCTGAAACGAGCAGTTCATATGAAGAAAGCCAACATCCCAAAGCTGTTCTGTACAGAGGAACGGGCTAAAATTCCCCCAAGTCTATGTGCAGGACTGATCAGCAGTGACTGGAAATATTTAGTTAGTTGCAGTTGGAGGGTTCAAACCTCAAACCCACTGTAATATGAGACGTTGGAGAAAAACCTCGACCCTTTGTGCATTCATCTAATAAAAAACAATAGTGTGTGTGTGTGTGTGTGGGAGTGTGGGTGTGTGCCATGTTTATATTACATAGTGGGGACCTAATGTCCCTACAAGGATAGAGAGAGCTGACATTGGTGACATTGTGGGGACATTTTGTGGGACCTCACAAGGAGGTGGGACCTCACTCTACCTTTTTTTTTTTTAAATAAAATGGCAACTTCTTTTGAATATAAAGAGTCAAAAACATTTACTCATTTTTAAGATAGGGTTAGTTGGAGTTTGAGGTGCACAATGAATTACAGTAATAGTATGCCGATGGAAAGTGCCCAGATTGATAGAAATACAAATACAGTTGGTGTGTGTATTCCCTGGTTCATTGTCCGGTACTTTCCGAACACATTGTGGTGGGGATGCATTTTTTTTACATTACTATCATTTGCTTTGTGTGTTCGTGCCAACTGTTAAAGTGACGCATGTCTTCCTGTCATACTCCTTCGTTTCTTCAGTTCTGCTCCTCTCAACTTCGCGTTTTTTCTGTTGTTCCTCTGAATCCTCTGGAGTGACGAATCATTGACCAGTCTGATTGATGTATCTGGGTTTGGCTGTGCCAGGACAATGCTATCTGCGTAAACGACTTTATTGTGGTGCTTTCCGCTTTGCTCCTAAGTGCTTTAAGGCCATGGTTCCCAAACCGGTGTCCAACATCATAGGGGGTGCACGAGGCTTTGACTGCTCTGAGGTGCACATAATAAAATTATAATAACACACTTACTGGAAAACAATAGTATTATAAACTTACTTAAACAAGGCACTTCCACTCAAAAAAGAGTAGGTTCTTGCTCTTAGACAGCATGAATCACTAATATTTTTGTAAGGGTGTGTGTACAGTCTATTCTGCTGGGATATTAAAAGAAAAATTACCAGTTTATGTATGATTTTTGGCTAAATGTTTTAGCTGTGGAAAAAAAATAAAAAAGCAAACCAATAGGAAAGGAGGAAAGCTAGAATTTAAGTTGAAATGAATCATTTTATTCTTTTGATCTGTGTGTGTGCTGGCTTTGTAGTGCAGCTTTTCTTAGATACTCATACCGGGGGCTCCAAGGAAAAACGATTGGGAACCACCGTCTTAGGGAAATACTACAGAATACAGTTACATACTTGACCTGTGTGCAAGTCGTATCAGTATCTTGAAGAAGGACCATAAAGTGAAAGAAGAATGGCAAGTCTGGGCTTATCACCCATCATCAGAGCCTGAACTCACAGCTGTTGTGTCTGAATTAAAGTTTTGGGCACTGAGATGACAGCAAGCACACGTGGGTGTAATGTTTGGTTAGCTACACACTTACTCAGAAAGCACACCATTCTATTTCAGTGGATGGGAGGACTCTGCGCACTGTACTTGTTTGCACAAAGTCCAGTTGTGGCATCAGTCAGAGCTAAATTCTGATCCAGTGATTCATTCTGATGTTACACAAGGAGAAGGAGGTTACAGGAGGCTGTTCCCTCCTCCACCCCTACCAGTGTGCCCCAACCTGTGCTCTTCTACACCTCCAACACTTCACGCTGTCATGTTTGCTCTGTCGTTGCCTTTATTATATGCATCTTTAATCATTTAGCTTTCTCTCACTCCTACACACATATTTTCCCTACACTCAACCTACCATTTCTCTCTCTCTCTCTCTCTCTCTCGCATTTCGGCTACATTGCTGCTCCAGTGACCAAGCCTGAATGAGTGTAGTCAACAAACAACACTGTCTTGGAAACAGCACACTACACTGAATCATCTGTAGTGTATGTGTGTGAGGAGTCAAAATAACTGTGGCTTTTTTTCTCCCTTCCTTTTTGCTTTCCGTCTGCATTGCTCAGCGTACATTTGAGCAACTATTAGCAGAAGAAGAGATACATTAGAGATGTTGCAACGAATAAAAGAAAATCTGAAAATGATCGGAATCTCAAAGACAGAAGTGGTGTAACATAATTCAGTGGCTGTGATTCAGTGGCATATGACTCCTGTGTCATAAAAAGCATTCAGTGCTATGTAGAGGGACAAATATGCTTTTGACCCATGGACCCAGTATCAAAACCTAGCTGTTAATCAACATAGGCTTACGGCACGTCATTTCCATGCTGGTTTAACATGGTCTTAGACTTCTTGTGTTTGTCCACTAGACCTCTGAACATGGGCACTACAAATGGAAGGACTTGCTAATGGAAGGACTTCAAAGACTAAACCACAACAGTCCAACAAACCATGCTGAACATTTCAAATTCGTCCCTTAATACTTCTGGAAGTGTTTACATTTATGGTAGAAATATAGCACATGTATCGCATGGTGGAGGAAGCATCGTGGTTTGATTGGTGCTGAATGTGGTTGATATGGAAATCCCGATAAAACTAAAAGGTTTATAGAATGTTTCTGCAACTCTGCAGCTGTGTTTAACCCAGTGGCGTAGCCAGAAATTTGGGTTTGGGTAGACCTTGACAAAATTGGGTGGCAGTTTTCACAGTTCTCACATAACATAAAACATAATAACATAAAATAAATCTGATGTTGGATGATATCGCTGGTTTACTGAGGAGTTTTACTGACATTTCTAATTATATGACATTTTTTCTGACTCTTTTCCAGTAACGATTGCATCACGAACACATAGGTCATCAGACGTTTGGTTTATTGGTATGCAATCCAAAAAGTAGCCTCGTTTTTAATCTGTGTATAGTCAAACTTCAACAGAAGGAAAGAAGGTTTATGACAGCTTAAATGCCATAACTAAATTAAATTTTGCTAATTTAAAATAAATTAAAATGCCAGTAATGACACAATCTACAAGCGACACGTTACAAAAAGTGATATCATGTTTACACTGGCTTGTTCGTCAAGGTCCGCCAACAGCTGCACCTACTGGCTCAATCCCAAATATCTTTTTATCGGACACAGAGTGCACCAAGTAACCGTTCCATCAAAGCGCATGGAGTACACCTACGTAGGAAGCAGGGAGTCGTTTGAGATAGAATCTTAACTTCGCCGTAAGTCCAGAACAGGAAGTCGTTGAGATAGAGCCGTAACTCCACGTTATGTCAAAAACAGTTTTTGTGAATGCTAAAAAATGGATATAGCTGTGATCTTTTTCAATGGGCAGATGATTCCTCTCAGCCCAGGCCTAGTTTAACCACTTATTAAGTTGGTTCAGAGTAAAACCACTGGGTGCAAGGCAGGAATTCAACCTCAACCAGTCCAGCTAGTGCCATGCTTTAGTCCATGACAAGTGAAAAGTGGACGTGCAAAACCAGGCTATGAGTCACCAACATTACCTACTGCACCATCATGTCAACCCTTCCTCCCTACAGCAGCAAATTCAGATGGTGAGGGGAACTGTGGAGCTAAAATACTGTTTTGAAAAGTGATTACTACCCCTTGTGTTTTATGGCAGACTTTAAAGAGTCACATTTTGTCTCAAAAAAGCAACTGTGCCATTACTGGTTTGGCATGACTTGAAAGGAGGATGAAAAGCACGGCATCAGATATAAGCCATAATGGCTGCTCAGTTCTGAAAAGACCTCCCAGAGACAGTTTCAGCCAGGGAACAAACAAACTCATTATTATCTGAATGAATACTATGTGGAGCACTGCGTTAAGAAGTGGAAACTGGAGCTCCAGGCATGCGGCACACATGGACGCTAACAAACAAACAGAACAAATGCTTTTGCATATGCATATTCCCATGGATAGTTCTTGGATGATCAACTGCATATTACTGCATGCCTGCCATTCCGTTCCATTATTTAGGCTTTCCTGTGTGGAAATGAACCATTTTACAAGCTACAGTCAAGCTGCTATTAAACAAGCTAGTAAATTGCACAGGTGTGTATTTAGCATTGTAGTCTACGTTGTTGTTTGGTTAGGTAAGTGAACAAATATATTCATTGACAAAGAAATAACACACCGAGACAGAAATGCTGGATTGCTGCAAAACAGGGCATGCAGTTATGTCTCAGGCAGATATGGAAATGATTACAAGTGTGATCTGATTAGACACTACGTCTTGCCACAAGAGGGCGTAAAAGTGCCCTATGTAATTCTCTCAGTTTACTTTTGAGTAGTGTACCTCTTGGTGAGAGATCGCTGACTGCTGGACATGCCTGTACGACGACGGCATAGGAACCTGTATGCTTCCAATGCCCAACCGCACCTCGTCTTGTATCCAGGCTAGAGGTCGCCCAACAGGGTACTAGAGCCTCCTTTCAGCTGTACAGTTTTCCCCAATGAACTTATCCTTTCGCTCTAATATTGTAATCACTTACATATATAATCAATACATTCACACATATAAAGTTTCATTTGATTCCAACAACTTCTTGGTGCGTTATTTTTTTGTCAATGTCAATGGTATACATAAACCAATCCGGTAGACAATAAGGTAAGTTTTGATGAACTGAAGATGAACTGACGATGAACAAATGACTGCCGCCCAACAACGTTCATAACAAAGTTATGAACAACTGGATTCATGTATAATGGTTGTAGTATGGGAATTAATGTTATATGTTGTGACATGGCTATCTGTACAGACTTGCGAAAACAAATCCCATTAGTGGTCCTTAATACCACGTAGCCAAACCTATGTAGACACCACTTTGATCTAGTGGATTCAGCCACACCCATTGCTGCCTTTTGATACTAACAAGCAAATATTGATCTAATTTAAATAGGCAAACATTGACAGTAGAACAGGTCTTGCTAAAGGGCATTGTCAAGGGATTCCACCTTTTCAAGTCAGGACAATAAATGTCTGCTACAAGGACCCGGTTCAACTGGACGTGGTGTTGTTGTGGAGTGGAAACGCCCTAGGGAGTAACAACAGCCCAGCAGGTAGCATAAAATCATCTGCCCATCTGTCCAAGCAGAGACGTGGACTCGAGTCACATGACTTGGATTCGAGTGCGAGTATATAGTTTACACAGTATTATTATAGTAATGATGAAGACTAGCTAATGTGACTGGAGCTCTCTCCCAACCGACTGTTTATATTGTTTATTTTTTCCAAGCTGCTCTTGTCAAAAATGTGCTGCTCGTGTCAGTAGCTATGACAGTGTCTGTTCGGCTATGAATAATTACCTTTTAGCCTATTCAGTTTGGCTGAGAGCCCAATAAAACAAGCCCATTTAGCTTAAAGTGACTTGAACTTTAGGATTTGACTTGAGACTCACCCATGTCCTTGACTTAGGACTTGACCCTGGATTCACTTGTATTGACTGGGGTCTTGAATCAGGACCAGAGTGTGAAGACTTACTTGTTACTTGCAGCTTGGTGACTTGTTCCTACCTCCGCTACCGAGTTCCCTCTGTTTGTCATGAGCATCACTGGTGGTGTTCGGCAACGTGTGGGGCTTTGATGGATACCACTAGGGTCCTACTGTTGGCTACCATTGTGCCAGCTATGAAGTTTGTTGGAGGACTTGTTTTTTGTGACCCATAGTGCCAGTGAAGAGATTTCTTTAATGCTGTACCATAATGTGACATTCCATTTACATTTACAACATTTAGCCAGAGCTACCTACAACTGATACAGTCTTACGAAGTACAGTCCGAGCCAACGAGGGTTGTAGGCCTAGATGCAGAGTCAGGACTTGAACCATCAATCTTCTGCTCAGGAGTCTACTAGTGCAGTAGTTCCAAAAGTGGGGGGTGCCAAGGCAAAGTATAAATAAATAAAATAAAAATGTAAGATACATAATGCAT
The DNA here is from genome assembly GCA_025084515.1 of Ancistrus triradiatus. Taxonomy (NCBI): domain Eukaryota; kingdom Metazoa; phylum Chordata; class Actinopteri; order Siluriformes; family Loricariidae; genus Ancistrus; species Ancistrus triradiatus. Next base: position 991,281 of record JAJAGP010000002.1, on the reverse strand, counting down.
TTGTTATCATTTGTAATAAAATTTGTTGGAGTGGGGGCGCTCAAAACTATTCTTATCTACAAAAGGGAACCACTGCACTAATCTATAACTACCGCACCAGGACTATCCTACTTGCCCTACAGTCTAGTGAATTGTGTACTTCCAACTTGGATAGAGGTCTTGGTTGAGGTCAGGCCTGGATATAGCCCTGACCTCAACCCTATTCAACACTCCTGAGTTTGAACAGAAGTAAAGCATTGCAGTGGTGCTCTAAAATGTAGTGGAAAGCCTTCCAGCAAAGGTGGAGGCTGTTGTGCATAAAGATGCCCATTGTTTTCGAGCTGATAATCCCGTTGTGCATGTAAGTGCATGCAGCATTTACAACCACACTAACTTGGCCCTTTTTAAAATCTTGACTTCATGCTTCAATAAAGTAAAAGAAAAAATCTTTCGATTACACTCATTAAAATGTAACGTATTTGCTTTTCTTGGCAGGGAAAGACCAATATTGGCCACACCTGCCACAGGGCTGCCACCTCGTCCCCAACTATGATCAAACTAAAATGCTGAGCCTGTTTCAAATGGAAGAAATGTGTGGTGTTGCCTTAATCACACTGTGCTCTAAACCTATTTCGTCCGACACTTTTGCTGTGATTGCACTCTTTTGCGTAATCGATTGCTAACCGATTAAAATAGCAACGCCCATTAACACCGAGATCAAGTTTTCTAACCTGACTGGAGGAATAATTGAGTAAAAGTTCCTTTAGATTCATTTACATTTACAGCATTTAGCAGACGCCCTTATCCAGAGAGATTTACAATTGGTACAATCTTACAATCCAAGCAATTGTGGGTGAAGGGTTTTGCTCAGGGACCCACCAGTGGAAGCTTGGCAGAGGTGGGATTTGAACCCTGGACCTTCTGGTCTAGAGTCCAGTACCTTAACGGCCACCAGATTCACTTCAACCGTCTCCAATAATCTATTTTGGCGTGCTTAATTTTAGGTGGTTCTATTTGCACTTTGGTCTTGAGCAAACACCGCTGTGTTGGGTGTCATTATAATGCTCCATAGTCCTACATTCAGACACACCCAGCTTTACTATAAACACAAGTCTTAGTTGGCTCACAAACTGGGCCAGACTCGCTCCTCCGGTGAAGCGTGGGCCGGGCTTTAAACACTACCTTACAGGTCAGACCTCCAACTTGCCTACAGACGCCTGAATTGTTTGCGGTTTGATTGTGTAAGAGTGATTATTGCTACCTCTTGGAAAGTTTCCAGATGGTTACTGGTGCTACGCCCTGATGGTGTCCAAATGGTTATACAGGGAAGCAGCAAACGGAGTTTGAACCATAGAGAACACAAACATGAGTACAGGAGAGCTCTGAGGAAAAAGTTTAAAAAGCTGCCTTGGCAATTTTGCATATAAAGAAGTGAAGTTGTTGTAAATGTCTGACACTTTTGAAGCCACAACCAGAGAGGGAGTAAAGAGGAGGGACCAAGTAGGGTGATGAAAAGAAGAGGATGGGCTGCTGAAGTGATGGGTGTTGGCTACTGCATATAACGACAGGTCCGTCCCTCTGTGCCTCACTCCCTCCTCTCTATTCTTCGTTATAGGACACACTCTTGGACCCAAACTAAGGTAAGAACTGTTTGAAGCTCTATGTTTTTGGGTGTGCCGACGTGTGAGACTTTACCTTAACTGTACTTTGACATGCATTGCTTTTGTTTGATGTTGTAAACTTTTGATTGAGTTTACTTTAATTGCTTGAACCTCTTGCTTACACGTTTCCGTTGTGTTTTTCTGTGTTATTCTGCTTCAGTCTTAGACCTCTTTACTGTCTCTCGGTTTCAATGCACAGACCGAGACGTGCATATGACTGTTTAGACCAGAGACTTGAGGCTAAGCGAGCAGATACACCAGTTGCAAGGGTGCACAAATCCAGTCCAGCCCAGTTTGGTGAGCTTCCTGTGCTGACACACCTACTCAAACTTGGTCTGTCAGTTAACTATGCATGAGCAGGGACATCACCAAACTATGCTGGCCTCTGGCCTGGACTGGTGCTGTGCTCCCTTGCATAGGAGGATGTACCGAGAGCTTTCTGTCATCAAAGTCCCATGATCCTTGTTCCAGAGTGTTATTTACAGGAGGCAGCATGGGCGTTGGCCAATGCCTGCTTGCATTTGCCCTCCAAGTCCATCCTCCTTCTTGTTTTTCCTTTTGTTCCATTTCTCCTCCCTCTTTTTAGTGTCTTGCATTCATATGCTTCACCTTACTAACGCACAGCAGTCCGTTGCAGTTCTTTGGTATTGCTGTGGACGTGTGTGTGTAGGTGCCTATTATGAAAAGTACTGTGCTCACGTTCGCTAACTGCCGCGTAAACTTGTTCCACTTGCTGTCTTTGGCATAGACATGGGAAGGCAGCACTTCTCCTTTAGATTTGCATCTATGGCATGTTTAAAGGAGAAATCATTTGAACTAAACAGTAATACCAAGTGCATCATAGATCAAGACAACAGTTGGTTAAATGCATAAAACATAAAAATGGCTTGCACCGATGATGTATGCTTGTTAATTAGCTGGGTAAATATTTGTGAAGAAAGAATACTAATTGAACCACAGATTGGCCAATCAAGGACGCTCCTGCTAACACCTCTGAAGATCCTTTGAGTTTGAATTTGAGTTTTGCATATTTGGTTCAGTCCCTACGTGTGTTTGTGTGTATGTGTGCGTGTGTCTGTGTCTGTGCCTACGCCTGCAAGCCTAAATTGAAACATCTTGCAGCCTCCTGCTCTTCTTGCATACAGCTTCAGCCGACATCCCAAGTTTAATATATGAAATAAAAGAAAACAATTACTTTTTTCTTCTTATGCACGCCACCTTAAATTTCCCTCAGTGAGAAAATGAAACGGCTTGACTTTATACAGTTATTGTAAATCATCCTCCCCTTCCAGAAGCAATCATGTCTGACGTGCAAAAGGCCATGGCATTGCTTATTGCCGCCTTCCACAAATACTCCGGCAAGGAGGGAGACAAATACACTCTGTCCAAGGGAGAGCTAAAAGACCTGCTCAACCATGAGCTGGGAGACATCTTTGGGGTAAGAAATGTTCTCCATAAGTCACTATTATATTACCAACTATTATACTAAATTTTGGGTGTAGAAGTGTAACCCTAGCTGATATTATTATTTTATATCTAACAGAAAAACACAGACCAGGCAGCAATGGACAAGATTTTCAAGGATCTGGACGCTAACGCTGACGGCTCAGTGGACTTCCAGGAGTACGTCACTCTGGTGGCCTGCCTCACCATGCTCTGCAACGACTTCTTCAGAGATCAGAAGAAAAAGTGAACGGGGCACTGACCCCCCCCCCCCCCTCAAAATCATTTGTATTACACAGATTATGTAGATAAACTTTGGCTTGAACCACAGGCAAAATGTTGTGGCATTCTCATAATGGTGAATTAACAAGGAAAAAAGTTTGAAATAAACAACTTTCTCATGTTTTAAATAAATGGTTGAGTCTGTGTTGATTTAGTCTCTGTGTGTATAATATATAGATACGGTATATAATGGCAGTATATATAATGATATCATATCATTATAATATATTGGCACCCTTGCTAAAGAAGAAATTCACTTGGTGAACTGCTTAATCTCACACTGAAATTACAAGCTTCCAACCTAGGGGTGTGCAATATGACGATATTTTATCATATCGTGATACATTTTGTTATTGTGATAGACAGTATGATTTTATGAGCATATTGAGGATATCGTCAATGCTTAAAGAACACTGATCAACTGCATGTTTCGTTATAAAGAGTGTAATTAGTCCTGGATGAAGTGCAGCACATACTGAATAAACATCACTTTACTAAGGATGGGGATAATATTGGAATAGCAGTTTTTAAGAATCTGTCGCTCCTGTGTATTTTGTCTGTGATCACATGTATCGTGATAAATATCATGAAAGGTCTTTAATTATTGTGATAGAATATTTTTACCATATCCACCCCTACTCCAACTTCTAATTTGAGAAATTTGGTCTCATCGAGATATAGTTCTTTATAACAAAACCACATGGACCAAATTATTTTCAGCCCTAGGAATTCCATATATGATTTACTTTTTTATTTTGATCAAAATGTCTTACAGTAATCCATGACTACCTGTTTTCCTGGGGTATGTACAGTATGAGGAGACACAGAGGTCTTCAACATGGGAAGGACAAGAGAACAGACCTTCATAAGTCAGAGAATGGCTGTAAAATGCCCATATGTACAGTTAGGGCAATAATTAAAAAGCACCAATCAACTGGAACTGTGACAAACTTGCCAGGATGAAGACCCAAGTTCATTTTGCCACCATGCACAGTGATGAGGAGGGTGAAAGGGGCAAAGCAATCTCCAAGGATCACCAAGTTTCCTGAACTCACCTCCATGCAAGTAACGTTTCTGCAGGTGATGCGAGTCTCAAGAATCTGGGTTCCTCTGGTGGTGAGCTAGAGTATTAGACCGCATGTAAGTGTATATACGGTATATTTAATAGATAGATAGATAGATATATCACACACAGTCAGACAGATGTCCACAGACAGATGTTCTGTCATTTTCCTTTGGAATTCTCTGATGTAATTCAGAATTCATTGTTCCATCAATGATGGCAAGCTGTCCTGCCCAGATGCAGCAAAACAGGAACAATCCATGATACTACCACCACCATGTTTCACAGATGGGATAAGGTTCTTATGCCGGAATGCAGTGTTTTCCTTTCTCCAAACAGAACGCTTTTCTTTTAAACCAAAAAGTTCTATTTTGGTCTCATCCGTCCATTTCTTGCTATACGGTAGATTAATAGCACACAGCTACACATTACAGCAACACTACATGCCATCCAGTGCAAGGTGTAAGCATATTCTGACATGTCAGAGTTCTGCAGATTTTAAGTTGAAACCAAAAAAGAGAAACCACTTGCAATATATTTGTGTCTGTTCATCTGTTTTTAAGGCAAGTGTTACGCCATGCTTTACCTACCTTACGAAAAATAAAACCTGCATGTTCGCGCTTCATTCCCTAACTCACGAAACACCGTACAGTCTTCTTTTACTTTAAAACTGAAAAAAATTGAACACTATGAATAAAACGAATGAATTTGTTTTCTACCCTCTCAGAAAGCCATCATGTCTGACGTGCAGAAGGCCATGGCAATGCTTATTGCAGCCTTCCACAAATACTCCGGCAAGGAGGGAGACAAATACACTCTGTCCAAGAAGGAGCTGAAGGACCTACTCCAGGCTGAGCTGGGAGACGTCTTTGGGGTAAAGAAATGTTCTTAGTCCTTCACAGGCCATGCTCAGCAGCTATTAGGCATTGTTTCTAACCTGTGTCTGAAATGTCTAACAGAAAGCCACAGACCAGGCAGCAGTGGATAAGATTTTTAAGAATCTGGACGCTAACGCTGACGGCTCAGTGGACTTCCAGGAGTACGTGACCCTGGTGGCCTGCCTCACCATGCTCTGCAACGACTTCTTCAAAGATCAGAAGAAAAAGTGAACACGGGAACTGACCCTTGTGTTAGCACAAATTATATGATTCATACACAGAAATAATTCTACATTCACTTACAGTGATGAAATGGATCAGAACGAATAAACTATTTTTAAACTATTAGTGGTTGTTTTGTTTTAGTGTGTGCACATGGTAACCAATGGTAATTCAATTACATGTGATCAATCATTACTGAAGCTATCAGGACATGACTGTATCACCATAATACTAATAATTAGCTGCTGCCGTCTGTTATCACTGCTAGTTATAAAGCTGTTATACTTATGACTTTACACTGTATGCTATATGAAAGAGGAGCTGTATTGTAACTTTCTGTACAGAGTTGAAAACATTGTGAAGTGTATTTAGCTGTCTATCCACCATCTTTGTTCTTAAATGTTACCTTGTTCTTAATGGTAGTGACAAGTTTCAGCATAAATCAAAAATGCTAGCCTGTATGTGGCTAGCAAGTACAGCTCTGAACACTCGTCCACACAAAATCGTAACACCTTCATTTAACACAAAAGAAATGTTTACTTAATTGCAAAAATTAAGTCAAATTTTACTTCAGAACAAAGCGACCTAGCTAATACCATGTGGCCATGAGGAACAGGACTGCAGGGGTGTGGCTAAAAAGGGCTCCACCCATGGGCTAGTGTTTTGGTTGTCACACAAAACGTATAAAAATAAATAAATACATAAATGAATAAATCAATATTAGACATAAAACCATGTATTTATTTACATACTATTTTAAGTTTCATATTTTTTTTATATATTCATTTCTGCTTATTTTTACGTTGAATATTTATTTATTTATTTATTTATTTATATACTTAATTCTAGATTTATTCATTCATTCATTCATTTTCTTATCCCCTTACCGGTGCCACAGAGTGCCAATCCAATATAGGGCACACACACCCGCACACTCTTACACTAGAGCAACTTCAACGCAATACATTAACCGAAAGCATATCTTTGGACTGTGGGAGGAACCCGGAGTAAACCCACGGGGACACAGGGAGGACTCAAACATCATACCCAGGACCTTCTTGCTGTGAGGCGACAGTGCTTCCCACAAAGAAACCGTGCCGCCCATTTCTTTATTAATATATTTATTTATTTATTTATATGAGTTTTTGTCCTACATAGAAAACAGGTCTCAGCATTTTTTTAATAGTTTTTTTAGAACTTAAACTCATACCCTACATTCAATATTTTACATTCACTTTAAAAGAAATCATCTCAGTTAATTCCTTGAGTCTAAAGATCATAACACATTCAATATCTGAGGTCTGAATATTTAACTGCATTTAAAGTTGTATTCTGTGGAACTGCAACTTGAACTTATTTGGTAGAATGGTCCATAATACAGCACAGCATGTATTCTCACTCACAGGGCATATGCCGTCTCCCTTACAACCCAGAACTCCATATAACCGATTTTACATTTGGCATCCAATAGAAAACACATTAGAAACAGTGCCAAAGTCTGTCTGTCTCCGTATCTCTATCAGCCAGTCAACTGGCATCATATTTCATTCAACAGTACAACCTTTATGTACCTTAGGGAAGGATCATTAATCTATTAACAACACACGCAGTCGTTTATTATCCTTATCTTGGCACTCCCTACAATTATTAGTCACAAGTTGGATCTAAAAGTAAAATTATTTAACTTTCTACTAAACTGTACTGTATTGGAAAGCACACGTTAAACGTTATTCATACATGCACGTGCCTCCACCTTGTGGGTGTTTAAAGGTTTTCACTCAAGCGAGCCACTGTCTGAGAAACAGCAGTTTTAAAATGTTTCAGTTATTAGTATGCTTTTTGTAATAATAATAATAATATTAATAATAATAATAATAATAATAATAATAATAATAATAATAATAATGGTAAGAGAGGTGACCAAGAAGCCAGTGGTCATTCTGGTTGAGCTCCAAAGATCCTGTGAGCATATGGGATAAACTTCCAGAAAGTCAACCATCACTGGAGCACTCCACCAATCTGCGCATGAAAGCCCAACTGGAGTTTGCAAAAAAAAAAAACAGCACATAAAATCTCCAGGTGTCTTTTTTCACTGAGGAGAGGCTTCTGTCAGATTGGTGGAGTGCTGCAGTGATGGCTGACCTACTGGAAGTTTCTCCCATCTGCCCACAGGATCTCTGGAGCTCAGCCAGAGTGACCATTGGCTTCTTGGTGACCTCACTTACCAAGGCCCTTCTTCCCTGATTACTTAGTTTGGTGTGGAGGTCAGCTCTAGTGACAATTCTGGTTGTTCCAAACTTCTTCCATTTAAAACATTTATGAATTATGGAGGCCACTGTGCTCTTGGGAACTTTCAGTGTAGCAGATTTTATTTGTAGCCTTCTCCAGATCTGTGCCTCCACACAAACCTGTCTCTGAGCTCTACAGGCAATTCTTTCCTCCTCATGGCTTTTTGCTCTGATATGCATTGTTAGCTGTGATACCTTATATAGAGAGCTGTGTCTCTTTCCAAAATGTCCAATCAACTGAATTTACCACTGGTGGACTCCAATCAATGTGTAGAAATATCTCAAAGATGATCAAGAGAGATGTCCCCCAGAGCAAAATTTCAAGTGTCTGAATACTTATGTCCATGCTGAATTTTAGTTTTTCCTTTTAAATACATTTGCAAACTGTTTAAATTCAGTTTTCACTTTCTCATTATGGGAAACTGAGGGCAGATTGGTGGGTTTTTTATTTGAGCACAAGGCCTAAACGTAAATTGTGAAAAAAGTGAAAGGGTTTCTAGACTTTCCAAATGCATTGTATATCTAAAACTCTGGGAAGTGTTTTTTCTCTCTCTCAAAGGTGTTCTCAGCTATTAGCAATAAAAATGATTGGTTGATCCAGCTGCCACTTTAGCCCGATTTGGTTGTAGACGGCTGAATATCAAGATCATTCCATATTTTACCTCATTCAGCTGACGTTTGACGTATGACATATGGGACTGTGGTAGCCTAGTGGTTAAGGTCCAGGGTTCAAATCCCACCTCTGCCACTGTTGGGTCCTTGAGCAAGAACCCACAATTGACCCACAATTGCTTGGATTGTAAGACTGTACCAATTGTAAGTCGTTCTGGATAAGGGCATCTGCTAAATGCCATAAATGTAAATGTAAATGAATCGATGCCAGACTTCTCAAAAGAAATGAATGAATAACTGCTGCCTGTTGGGTACTGCAGAAGGAACCCTGGTCTCCAGGACCCGGCCACTAACACAAGAACCATTCTGTCATTTATCAGAAATCTGCTGACTACATGTCCCATGATGCACGGTTTTGTTATTACGTGCTGGGAAAAACAGAAGAGGCACCTCGTGACGGAGGGGGCGCGGTTTGGTGCGGTTCGTTTCCCCGGTTCGGACCTGACGCTGTCGGACAGCCAATAAGCTCATGTCTCAGCACGCGGCGTGAAAACACGGTCGGAACGGGGATATTTGTACATTTTAAACGATGGCAGACGTTGTGGAGGGAGACGACGCGCGTTGTGCTGTTTCTTCAGCGCTGCGCGCCGCTCGGCACGGCTCCGCGGGCCCGCGGCTCGTCCGCATCGTCAAGTCGGACTCCGGCTACGGCTTCAACGTCCGCGGCCAAGTGAGCGAGGGAGGCCAGCTGCGGAGCATCAACGGAGAGCTGTACGCACCACTGCAGCACGTCAGCGCCGTGTTACCGGGCGGAGCGGCGGACCGAGCCGGCATCTCCAAGGGCGATCGGATCCTTGAAGTGTGAGTTTGGCAAAGCTCCTCAACGTACCAGTCCTAGCTAGCGGCTAACGTCACGGTGCTCGCTCTGGCTGCTAAAGTTGTTAAGTTTATCCGGGATAACCGTAAGCGCGTGCCTCGTATCTGCCTTCATTAAATCAAACGAAGCGTAATTATCTATCATAGTTGTTGTCACTGTTCACACAACAAGGGCTTGTTTGCAGAACAGCTAGCGTTAGCGCACTTTTTTCCACACCCGTTTTGTAGAATCCCGCCTTCTGGGCTATGATTGGCTAGTGACTCTGTCCTGCTCTTTGGATGGGCTTGTGATATCTTTTTTTAACCAATCCGCGTGCAGGAGGCCTGATTGGTCGGAAAACGGCTGGGATCAAAACAACACACACAGGTTCTCCTGACTGTTGAAATTTGCGCTGTTTAAGTCACAGTTGGTCTGTATTTAGTGTAAATAGGGCTAAATTTATTTATTTTTAGTGCACACTTAGCCCATATTTAGTTAATAATCTAGCGTTAGAACGAGGTGTCCAGAGCAGTTGTGATTAGGATCTGGATTTATCACATTGCGTCCGGACGCATTGACAGCTGCTGGAAAGATGGCAGGATCAAATGCGGAGAGTACGCGCAATAAATGCAGTTATCCAGATACTTTAGGCGAAATAACGAGATTACTCTTCTCCTCTCTCGTCCAAGTGCAGGATTGCTGCTGGAAACGTGCAGACTTTTCTAAATAATACGATTTATCTATGGACAGATCCTGCCTCTGGCAGTCTATATAGTGCGTAGCCTTGATCCTTTTCCATTTGTGCATAATAATGTCTTTGCGAGGTTTTGAATGGTTGCCTCATTTCGAAGAAAAGGAGGTTTGTGCTGGAGCGCCTGGCTCCATTACACATTCTGATCACATACATCAGCAGCGCGCACAGACAGCCTCTCTCTTTCTTCATCCTGGCTTCCTGCAAGGCAGTGCAGCTGTTTCTACCTTTCTCTATTCAAGCATCATGTACCGAATCATTCTAGGTGACTGACAAAAACCGAAAAGAAAAACACTTCTTTAAGAAAGGATGTCTCGACAGGGTCTTGCTCATCCCTAAGAATCAGTGATGTTTGGGAATATGGCAGGGGGACATCAGAGGAGAAAAGCGTTTGACTAAAGCCGGTCCACTTAAGCCGTTTTGCTCGGCTTAGTATCGCCAGGCTTCTCTTCGTTCGCATTCTGTCTTCGGCTAGACATGTTGATATTCACAGGAGCACCTCAACGATGCTGGACTCGGTTGCTATGGCAAGCGATGCAGCTTTCTGAAGCTCAGCATCAGGACCAACTCGGATCAGCCTGGATGGGAAGAGAACAGTGTTGAATCAGAACCTTATCCGTGTCTAAGCAGCATTAAAACAGCACCGCCCATCTAAGCAGCTTTCGGCCCGTCAGTTGTCGTATATTTTTTGTGGTCAGACTAGTGCAGCTAACGTGTTTTGCTAGGCTATAAATCAAATGTCTGTGCCATGCTTTGGTCAAAGTACCAAGTCAAGTCAAGTCAGATTTATTTATATAGCGCTTTTTACAATGGAGCATTGTCTCAAAGCAACTTTACAAGTTTAGATTATCTCCTAATAACTACGTCCAATCCCAAATTGAGCGAGCCTAGGGCGACAGTGGCAAGGAAAAACTCCCTAGTTCTAGGAAGAAACCTTGGGAGGACCAAGACTCAAAAAGGGACCCAACCTCCTTGGGCGGCGTAGATGATAAATCTAAGAGAGCCACACAGAGCCACACAGTTCTAAGGAGTAATTTGGCAGGTACTGTCCCCCACTGAGAGCTGCATTTCTTTTTTGTTTTGCTTTCGCACCGCCAGGACCTTGTGTGATGCTGAAGTGATGTAAGAATTGCAAATTTCCCTTAGACGACTCAGAATCATGATGTACCTCCTTCATTGCATATAGGCTCAGTAAAGCCTTTTTTCTGTCTTTAGCTCGAAGATCTGTTGTTTGCATGGCCACCGGTGTACAGGTGTATTTAAAAATGGTGGTTGCCTGCTGTGGCCTTGTTGATATTTTCGAGAGACCGCTCAGGATAGACACTGCAACTCCTCTGACAGACTTTGTTAGTTGAAATTCAGGTGTAGTTTAAACTCTACTGCATTCAGACTGAAAATGAAACCACACCACATGAGGAGTGACGTTCTTAGTGCAGTGAGCTGAGGAATTCACAGCATTGTGCGTTGTGAAAGCTCATCATTTCATGTCCCAATGTGGCAAATTCCTGAGATGGCAGTCTTGCTAGAGCTGCAAAACAAGAGCCAGTTTTAACCTGCTTTACCATGCAAATTTTGGGGAAGGTGGCTGAGGACTTATGGTACTTTGATCGCAAGCGAGCGAGTTGTATGAAGATTCTGAGTTGATGTAGTTGAAAGAAGCGTAACAGGGGTGAGTGCAGAAAATTGCGCTGACGAGCAATCCATGATCTGATCGAGACTAATTTGCAGCTATAAAAATCTTTTCTCTACTATTAAAAGTGGAGCTTCGCCGAACAGAAACGAGAGCGCACTTAGAACAGGCAAGTAGAACATTTTTAACATTAATGAAGTGCACGTCAACAAAATGCAACAGTATCGAAAAGCAAATATCACCACCAGGCGTTCTACGTGTCCATGAACAATATCATAATAACTATACAGGTAGGACCCATGCAGCGTCCATTCAGACAATGTCTGTTTCAATACCTTTGTAAGTTGATAAAGTTCTAATTATGCACATGAACAGCACAGTGCTTTGACTAACGTTCATTCACAATTCAGTTCGTGTGTAAGGAGCTTTCAACTTAAACAGTTAATGCTCAGCCGCTCCGTGTTTGTTTCCCGGTTCCAACCTGTAGCACTCGGCTCGATGGTCTGTTTATTAAAGGGTTCTTCTACTTCTGTTCTGTGCATATGTCTTTGTAGTAGTTGATAAAAGCTCACAGAGCGTGTTCTAACTGTTCTGAACCATTTCTTCCTAAGCGTAAGAGTGTTTATACTGCATTCAGTGGCGTACAGCATGTATGACTTCCCGTTTCGCTTTTGCTTTGCTCTAACTGATAAGAGGCTCTTATCAACAATTTGAGCAAGTTTGCAGTAAGGCCAAAGCCACAATGCTAAGGCTAGCGAGAGGATAGAAACAGGTGCAAAAAAATCTCTGGCTTAAAATCTCACGATACATGGCCCCGTTCATTCTTCCCTTACCACGGATCAGTCGTTTTGTCTCCTTTGCAGAAAAACAGCCCCAGTGCATGGTTTCAACCCCCATGCTTCCCAGTAGGTATGGTGTTCTTGGGATGCAACTCAGCATTCTTCTTCCTCCAGTTGAGTTTTTACCAAAAAGTTCTATTTTGGTTTCATCTGACCACATGATATTCTCCCAATCCTCTTCTGGATCATCCATATGCTCTCTGGCGGGCCAGGGCATGTACTGGCTTAAGCAGGGGGGCACGCCTGGCACTGCAGGATCTGAGTCCCTCTCGGCGTGGTGGGTTACTGATGGTAGCCTTTGTTACTTTGGTCCCAGCTCTCTGCAGGTCATTCATCAGGTCCCTCCGTGTAGTTCTGGGATTTGCCTGAACTACACAGCCTGGTGCAGGTCTATAATTTTCTTCCTGGTGTCCTTCGACAGCTCTTAGGTCTTGGCCATGGTTGAGTTTGGAGTCTGACTGTTTGAGGCTGTGGACAGGGTCCTTTTATACAGATAACGAGGTCAAACGGGTGGCATTAATACAGGTAACGAGTGGAGGACAGAAGAGCTTCTTAAAGAAGACGTTACAGGTCTGTGAGAGCCAAAAATCTGGCTTGTTTGTGGGTGACCAAATACTTATTTTCCACCATGATTTACAATTAAATTCTTTAAAAATCCTACAATGTGATTTCCTGGATTTTTTTTTTGTCATTTTGTCTCTCATAGTTGAAGTGTAGCTATGATGAAAATTACAGACCTCTCTCATCTTTCTAAGTAGGAGAACTTGCACAGTCAGGGGCTGACTAAATACCTTTTTGCCCCACTGTAATTAAAGTAAATCCAATATTTAAGAAAATTGCAATTGGTGCATCTCGGTGAATTGTTAATCTAATTGACGTGCTTGACTCAATATATTATTTTGCAAAATACATTAGCTGTTGTAGTAGAGCAGTTGTGATGATAAACATTTGAATAATTGAATAACAATAAACTGCAGAAATCCAACCGTGATCGGATCGTTAGGTGCATGTAAACACACTCACGGATCATTCATGTGACTTTATTGTTGTTGAATTCTGTGCTGTTTTGGGCGGTCCTTACTCTACCTGGATTTAGATGTGCTCTTTGGGGTGCTTTCATTTGAGGTTGCCCAAAAGGATCATTGTATCTCCATCAGTTGTGTGTATCTCCAAAGTTACTGTTCTTTGCACAGTTGCCAACAAATGAATTCGAAGGACCTTCCGCTCTTTGGACTAGTACTGGTTCAGTCATGTGTCTGTCGGGTACAACGTGATTTAGGATAGTAACTGTAGTAGCGTCTGGATTTAAAACACTTTGAGATGCTAAGCATTTTTAGTGCAGGTAATAAACTGGTTTATGGTGGCAGATCGTGGAGATAATTCAATTGCTCCCAATCTAAATCACCCACCCCTAGTATAATGTGCACCAGGCTTAATATGTTTGGGCAAAGGAGTCCCTCAAAACAACGCCTGTCATCAAGCGTCATCTTATAATGCCGTTTTGACATGCTTGCCCCCGGTGGTTTCGCACCAATTCACACCTCCAGATCACAAAGTCGTATCAGTCCCATGATATCACAGGTCTGAATTACACACTGGCACCATTCAGTGGCCAACCTGCTCCAATTTACTTATTGTTGATGTATAGCTTAAAGAGCGATTCGGAAGTGGCGTTGAATCAGGTTCATCTCAGCTGACATGATGCTCTTCAAGGCTCCTGCCTTCAAACTTTTCGTAATGCCAGAATGATGGCGAACGTGACAGTCCGTGCAAACAGAGAGACCTGCGGAAACGTGAGCTGTTTAAAGTGAACTTGCATAAAAATGTTGTTCCCCAAATGAAAATCTACACTTTTATGCAAGTTCACTCCGGAAAGCTACATGACATGGGTCAGCGTGGATTGCTGAATGAGTGGAGTCCTTGGCCAGCATCACTAGTTACTGTTTAGTAGACCTAACCTGATGAATAGATCTGTATCAGAACTGTTATTTGGTCTACTGGGAAAACGGTGGATCTACAGCTGAACTCTGTGGGAAGATAATGAGAATTTACATTTCCAATATCTCTCGGCTCCAAAGTGACTCAACAGTAAAACATTGGAACCTCTTGCATTGGAGATTTGGAGAGTGTGAATGGAACTGCTCTCTGAGAAGGCTATTGATTAACGCAACCCTAGCCAAACAGTAAACAAGGAACAATGTGAAATGAGTGAATCCGGTCCAGACCCCCAGAAACTCCACACTGTCTAAGGCATTATGCATTAACGGAGTTGTATCGTACAGGTGCGCCATGATTTACGATTTATGGTCCAGCAATTGGACAGACAGTACGCAGTTGGGGGCATGTAAAGATGGGCTCAGAAGCAAAAAGCTCTGAGGGTTCTAGATGTTGCATCGAAGCAGGCCTGAACATGTGGCTTTGAGTCATCTGACTTTACACTTTAGACAGTGTGTGAGATTCACAAGCTCTCTTTCTGTATTGCCTAACTGGCGTCCATCGTGAAAAATTAACTCGTCTGTAATGGATGTTATATGAGGAAGTGAGAGGGCGTCTAGCTGATTCAGCTTCTTCAAACCGTTTGCCCATGTTTGCGAGAGCGTGTGCCCGGGTGAGCACATGGCAGTATTATAATCTGATGAGCTTGCTGACTTGTGCGTTCACCGATGTTCTGAGGTATCATTAAGGTGCACATCAAACGGTTCTAATATGAAAATGCAAAGCGGTGGTGTAGTTGGGTGACACGTAATAAAAATATTATTGCATTTTATACTGGTGTAGCAATGCACCATGACACTATGTCAAAAATACACTATTTTTATATGTAATATTGTTATTCTTCAGAAATAAATAAGGATTGTTTTGACTTGGTTATTTAATGTATGGTGAAGCTACAATAGAGCATTTTGTTTACAATTTTAAACCTGTTTCTAGTCATTGCAGGGGACTCAAGTTTTTTGTTTAATATCTTATATGGGGAAATGCGCATTGTTTGACTGTGGTAGCCTAGTGGTTAAGGTACTGGACTCTGGACCAGAAGGTCCGGGGTTCAAATCCCACCTCTGCCAAGCTGCCACTGTTGGGTCCTTGAGCAAGGCCCTTAACCCACAATTGCTTGGATTGTAAGACTGTATGAAATTGTAAGTCGCTCTGGATAAGGGCGTCTGCTAAATGCTGTAAATGTAAATGTAAATCCGCTGCCTCTCAAAGAAGTGTTTACATGGAGACCCAAGGAAACAAGCAGTTTCTCATTTCTGTTAAAATTACCATTCAAATCATTTGGGCGCTCGGACAGTGTAGTAGCCTAGTTCTGGCGTCATGTACACACAAGATTAGCTGTTTGACGGAGGGGAGGTCTGTCTGGGGGTTGCCCCCAGTGCTGCAACTGCTGCCCCATCCCGGCATAGCAGAGCGCGACTGGTAACACCTGCACCTCAACGTCTGGATACTTATGAGGAGCCACTACTAAATTTTGCTCACCATTCAGTCTGCTCACGCTGATGCTGCATGAGTTTAATGAAACTTAAAATAAAACTTAACATTTTTTCTGGCCCCTATTGCAGTGTGACGTGAGCTTTTGAGGTTCCACTTTCATCATTCCCTGCTGTTTCTTCCCTCCTCCCTCCCTGCAGGAACGGTGTGAATGTCGAAGGGGCCACACACAAACAGGTGGTGGATCTCATCCGAGCCGGAGAACGCGAGCTGGTCTTGGCCGTCCTCTCCGTCCCCCAGCCAGAGACGGACAGCCTGGATCCGGGGGATGACGGTTCGGCTCAGTCCTGCTACGACTACAGCGACAAGCAGGCCGTGCCCATCTCGGTGCCCACCTATAAACACGTAGAGCAGAGTGGCGAGAAGTTTGTGGTGAGTGTTGATTCTGATATTTACGTGACGTACTCCATTATCTACAGTCATGCTCTTGATGCTCTTGAGTCCCTGGTACACACATCTAGCAGGTTTTTCGGTGTCTGTGCTTGTGTTAGGTGTATAACGTGTACATGGCTGGCAGGCAGCTGTGCTCGAAGCGCTACAGGGAGTTTGCTATCCTGAATCAAAACCTCAAGAGAGAATTTTCCACATTCGCATTCCCGAAGCTGCCCGGGAAGTGGCCGTTTTCTCTGTCGGAACAGCAGCTGGATGCCCGAAGAAGGGGTCTGGAGGAATATTTGGAAAGAGGTGACACAACTTATTATATATATTTATACATAAAACACCAAGAAAATCAATCAGTGCATCTTTAATTGTAAGTTTAGAAACTATTTAGAAGCATTTGGGAGGTAATCCGCTGTCGCACAGTACTGAGCAGGACCATATAAGGAAGTATCCGGAATCATTTATAAACGTCCCATTTGAGTCAGAGATGAAGAAACTTTAAAAGGATATGTATTCTAATTTTTTCTCTGATTGTTATTTACCCCCCAGTGTGTTCTGTGCGTGTCATTGGAGAGAGTGACATCATGCAGGAGTTCTTATCTGAATCAGACGAGGTGAGTCGGGTGAAACACGATATCCGGTGTGCAGTGTTATTATTAGAATCATTTGTGTAAACACATTTTGTAGCACTTCTTATTCGGCGTCCCAAATCTGTTTTATATATAAAAGTTAACAATTCAAGTTAAAATGTCTTATGATAAAACTCTTCATTCTTGTCATTGGGATCTTGTCTGGAGAGATCCCTGGGTCATGTTCTATTTCTTACCCAGTCATTTCCATCATCTCTCTCTCTCATTGTGTGGCAGAACTATAACGGAGTGTCAGACGTTGAACTGAGGATAGCCATGCCAGACAAAACCACAGTAACTGTCCGGGTTCGAAAAAACTCCACTACAGACCAGGTCTACCAGGTACTGTAGAAACTTACATTATGGAAATATCATGTATCAAGCCATACAATACATTACACAGAATCTAGTAGGTTCTTCTTTGACTGACCCTCATAAAGACGTACTGTACACCTTACAGTTGGTTCAAAGGATTAACACTGGACTTGCCTCGATAAACAATAATGCCTGTTGTCAGAACTTGAAAATATGCTCACTCGACACCTATCTAATATATAAAATACCATAACATGTTTGCTCTTCATGCTTTGTTTGCTGTGGAAGATGGTCTGAGTTTACTGTTTGATTGGAGAGTAGTTGTAGACGGGACTTTGGTTCCTTATATAGAAGACCAAAGTCATGACAACAGGAAAGGAGAACATGTTGCAGTATTGGACAGCTTTTGCCTGCTTGGATCAGCTATTAACACCAAAGGCTCCAGCAGTCAGAAAACATTGTAGACTGGCCTTCAGGAGATTCGTCTCTCCAAACAGAGATCATGATTGTCCAGACTATGCTCTTCTGTGTGGTTCTTTATGGATGTGAAAGCCGGACAATAAAAAAGGGGAACTGGAATATTAACGCCTTTGAACTTTGGTGTTGGCCATGATTTCTGAAAGTACCCTGGACTGCAAAGAAGATAAATGTCAAGCAAGAAGACTAAATCAAGCCTAAACTCTCACTTGAAGTCCAGACCACAAACTGAAGCTCTCTTAATTTGGGCGTTCTATGAGAAGAACCAGTTCATTGGAAAAGACAGTTATGCTTGTAATGGTTGAAGGGAAAAGCGAAAGAGGACGGCCAGTTTGTTATTCTTCAAATAACATCTTAAGATTTTTTTTTTTCTTAACTCTCTTCTTAAGGACAATTCTAAGGAGTGGTATTCTTGAGCACATTCTGTTTTTAAATGTTTCTTAACCTTACGATAACCTCACTCATCTTAGGCGCTAAGAGTTGAAGGCGAGCATCGAGATGTAGAACTTTAAACAATTCAGTTACGTTTTAGTTGAAATGCAGTCGTCTTTGTTTTCTCAGGCTGTGGTGATGAAGGTCGGCATGGACAGTATTACTGCGAGTTACTTCGCCCTGTTTGAAGTTATCAACCACTCCTTTGGTAAGTGAGGTTCACGTGGCGTTCATTTACATTTACAGCATTTAGCAGTTTCATACAGTCTTACAATCCAAGCAATTGTGGGTTAAGGGTCTTGCTCAAGGACCCAACAGTGGCAGCTTGGCAGAGGTGGGATTTGAACCCTGGACCTTCTGACCCAGAGTCCAGTACCTTAACCACTAGGCTACCACAGTCCCACAGTCCCAGTCCCAGCTCTTCCATTAATGGTAGTGCATGATGACACAAAGAATACACCATGCATGGAAGGGCGTTTCAAACAGACTCCAGGATAACGTTATAGAAGCTAGGAGAAGGCTACAAAAACATTTCAGAGGCTTTAACTCCCTCAGAGAACTGTTCAGAAGAAGTTAAGAAGTGGAACGTAATGTCTATGGCACCATTGGCACCTGACCTAAATTGGGACGGCCCTCCAAACTGGATTACTGAGCCAGGAGGATTTTGATCAGGGAAGCTTATAAGGAAGGACTTACAAGTCTTTATGGCTCTGGTTGTTGTCACAAGACGTGGGACAACAATCTCACAAGCTGTACATGAAGCTAGAAAGAAGCCTCTTCTGAAAAAAGTTGTGGTCAGATGAGAGCAAGGTTTATCTTAAGGCAAAAAGTGATTTCAGGTAGAGGTTCAGTTCAAGTAGAGGTTCTTTTTCCCGATAGCTGTTCGTTATAGTGGTTATAGTTAGTGCTTCGGAGTTCTGGTAACAGGAGTTTAGATAGCTGAGTTGACTTCATAATTGTATTGTAATACGACGTACATTCCACCATGCCTTTTGGATTTGGGGTAACTGAAGCATAGTGGAGGGAGTATCATGGTTGGGGCCACCTTCAGGCCTGACCGGCATGCAGTCAGTGAAAGAACAATAAATTCCAAATTGCATGTCAGGGAAATTGAGTGATGCAACAAGAGTGATGCAGACCCGCCTGAAACACTGTGGCATAAGCAATCCCAGAATTTCTTCTCATTGTTGTGCAAGATTGATCAGCAGCTACAGGAAACCTTTTGCTGCTGACGGAAGTTCTTGCAAAGAATCACACACTTAACCCTGGTTCAAGTCCCGAAGGTGCGTTCCATCACACGGAAGCATAGTTGCTGGTGTCTGAGGGAGGGGAGGCTGGATACTGCAACGACGACGCCTTGCCTGAGTGGTAGACTGGTGCCCTATCCATGGTACACCTTGGCTTTGGAGATCCAGGCCATAAAACAACAAAATAAATAAATGATGTCAGTATAGTTTTCATCATAGTAGTCTCAATAGTGACTGTCCTCGTAGTAGTTGGGTTGCCAGGTGTATTTTTAAGTTTTGTTTTGTCTGGTACTTATTTTTGTTGCTGCAGGATTTGGCATTAACCCATAAATGTCTAGGTCTTCTCATAAAACCTGGCAACCCTAACCATTACAGCACTGTAGGTGGTGCTGTAGCTCTTCCTGTCTGCTGCCTTGGACATGCATACTGTTGTGCAAGGTTTGGGCATCCCCATCAAATTACATATTCATTTGAGGTTTATCACAACCTCAACAGGACACCAGCTTCAGTAAAAGATGTTTCTGGATCCACAGGGCTTTCAGATTTGGTCTCTTTTTGTTTTACCACCATACAGTTCATAAGATAACAAATTGGAGTGACTCCGTGGGTCATGGGTGGGCTGGTTTGCAGTGTTTTGGAATATGGTCAATCACATTCTATATACAAGCTATATACATTATCCCAGTCTTGTTTTGGATAATGAATATTCAGATAACGAGAGCTTAATTTCTAGTATTTCCTGTAGAGAAATACTTACCTGGTTCCTCTACACCAGTCAGCCAAAACATTTAAACCACGTGCAGACCAAATACTTATTAACACAGATTTTCTTGTTGTAACCGTGTGTGTGTAGCTTTGGGATATATTAGACGATAAGTGATCAGTAGGTTCTCATAGTTGACGTGTTGAATAGAGTAGCGTCTGGTAGCTAAAACACATTGGGATGCCATGTCAGCATTTGCAGCACAAGTGATAAAACACGTTTAACCTCTATGTTAAGGCAGGTTGTGGAGACATGTTAGTGTGACAAACGTTTAAAGTGACCCAGAGGCCAGATTCCTTTAGAATTAGAGACTCCACCAATGAAATGTCACAGTTGTGTGTGGACCTTCATAAATCAGACGCTAGCTATTAGGGATGCAACGATGCACTTTGCTCACGATTCGATTTTCTCACGAGTATTTACTTTACATTCAATAACTGGCATTCCTTTTTATTTTTGAAATGTAACCAATGCAAAACAGTGCACATTTCTTGCCAGTTTTAAACAAAAGAAATTGTCTCCTGCCATTCAAATTTTAATAACTAGAAATAAAAATAACTGAGTTCTGTCTTAAATGAAAATGAGACCTTGTTATCATTGCCTGTTTCAGACAGCTTTTTGTATCAGTTGTGTGTGTAAAAAATGCTGTACAAATAACTTTAAACATCTCAAACCACTCCTGTTTCCATTGAATGTGCCGTATATGATGTATGGTTGCGCCCTCTGGTGTTCAGCGACATTGTATTAGATCGTTGTGGTATCCTTGTGTTTACATTGCGACTTTGACATTCTTGCATCGTTACACTCCTGGCTATAAACACAGCTGCATACTGACCGTGCTTATGGTTTAATGCTACCATATATACAGTCGTATGAAAAAGTTTGGGCACCCCTGATAATTTTCATGATTTTTCTTTATAAATCATTGGTTGTCCAGCTCAGAAATTTCAGGTAAATATATCATATAGCAGATGAACACCGTGATATTTGAGAAGTGAAATTAAGTTTATAGGTTTTACCAGGGGAAAGTGTGCAGGTGCATACATTTGGGCACCCTTGTCATTTGAATATACTTTAGCACTAATTATTGGAACACAAAAATTTGTTTTGTAAGCTCATTGACCCTTGATCTACATACACAAGTGAATCCAACTATGAGAAAGTGTAAGGTGGCCAATTGGAAGTTTTTCTCCTCTTTTTATCTTCTCTGAAAAGTGGCAAAATTGGAGCCTCAAAACAACTCTCAAATGGCCTGAAAACAAAGGTTATTCAACATCATGGTTCAGGGGAAGGATACAAAAAGCTATCTCAGAGATTTCAGCTGTCAGTTTCCACTGTGAGGAACAGTGAGGCAATGGAAGACCACAGGCACAGTTCTAGTTAAGGAACTCCCGAAGTGGCAGACCAAGAAAAATCTCAGATAGGCAGATGCAAAGGATGGTGAGAACAGTCATAGTCAAGCCACAGACCAGGTCCAAACACCTACAACCTCATCTTGCTGCAGATGGTGTCACTGTGCATCGTTCAACTATTCAGAGCAGTTTGCACAAGGAGAGGCTGTATGGGAGAGTAATGCAGAAGAAGCCTTTTCTGCAGACACGCCACAAACAGAGTCACTTGAGGTGTGCTACAGCACATTTGGACAATCCAGCTTCATTTTGGAATAAAGTGCAGTGTACTGATGAAACTAAAATGGAGTTATTTGGACATAACAATAAGCGATATGCATGGTGGAAAAAGAACACAGCATTCCCAAGACAAACACTTGCTACCCACAGTAAAATTTGGTGGTGGTTCCATCATGCTGTGGGGCTGTGTGGCCAGTGCAGGTACAGGCAATCTTGAGGGTCGCATGGATTCCAGTTAATATCAGCAGACTCTTGAGAACAATGTTCAAGAATCAGTGACAAAGTTGAACTTGCACCGAGGCCAACGACCCCAAACCCTGCTCAAAATCTACCAAGGCATTCATGCAGAGGAACCAGTACAACGTTCTGGAATGGCCATCTCAGTCCCCAGACATGAATATTACTGAAAATCTGTGTTGTGATTTAAAGTGGGCTGTCCATGCTCGGAAACCATCAAACCTGACTGAACTGGAGATGTTTTCTATAGAAGAATGGTCCAAAGCACCTTCAACCAGAACCCAGACTGAAAGCTGTAGGAAGCGTTTAGAGGCTGTTATTTCTACAAAAGGTGGATCTACTAGATATTGATGGAATTTTTCTGTTGGGGTGCCCAAATTTATGCACCTGCCTAATTTTGTTTGAATAATTACTGCACACTTTCTGTAAATCCTATAAACTTCATTTCACTTCTCAAATATCACTGTGTTCATCTGCTATATGATATATTTAACTCAAGTTGCTGATCTGAACAACCAATGGTTTATAAACTAAAATCATGAAAATATCAGGGGTGCCCAAACTTTTTCATACGATTGTATGCACTTAATCCGGTCAGAATTCTGATCATGCTCTTGTAAATGGCAGCTACAAGCAAGATTAAGAAATCCGAGAGCTGGATTTTTACTCTGTAATCGGATTTTTCAGGGCAAACGTAACCGCAAAGCATGTCCTGAAAGCATCTAGCAGAATCAAGTTGCCAGGTCTGCCTGTTCTAAGCGATTTTGGGATTATTTTTCTCTAAAGTAAGACGCTTACAAATGTTAGTAGTTGCAGGTTGCACTGTTTTTGGGGCTTGTTTCTAAAGTGTAGTCTTATTTGGGCTTGCCCCTGAGTCTCTGTCTGTCTCTCTCTCTCTCTTTCTGTCTCTCTTTCTGCCTGTCTGTCTCTCTTTCTCTCTCTCGCTCTGTCTCTCTGTCTCTCTCTTGCTGTCTCTGTCTTTCTGTCTGTCTGTCTCTCTCTGTCTGTTTGTCTCTTTGTTTCACTGTTTCTCTTGCTCGCTCTCACTCTCTCTGTCTTTATGTCTCTCACTCTCTCTGTCTTTATGTCTCTCTCTCTCTCTGTCTGTCTCTCTCTCTGTCTGTCTCTCTCTCTTTGTTTCTCGCGCTCGCTCTCTGTCTCTCTCTCTCTCTCTCTCTGTCTGTCTGTCTGTCTTCCTGTGTGTCTTGCTCTCTCTCTGTCTGTCTGTCTCTCTCTTTCTGCCTGTCTGTCTGTCTCTCTTTTTGCCTGTCTGTCTCTTTCTCGCTGTCTCTCTCGCTGTCTCTGTCTTTCTGTCTGTCCGTCTCTCTCTGTCTTTCTCTCTGTTTCTCTCTCTCCGTTTCTCTCTCTGTGTTTGTCTCTCTGTGTGTCTCTGTCTCACTGTTTCTCTTGCTCGCTCTCACTCTCTCTGTCTTTGTTACTTTCTCTCTCTCTCTCTCTTCTCTCTCTCTCTCCTCTGTATTGTCTTATCTCTTTTTGTTTTCTCCCGCTCTCTCTTGTCTCATCTCTGTCTGTCCCTTTCTGTCTTTCACTGTGTCTCTATCTCTCTCTCTCTCTCTCTCTCTCTCTCTCTCTCTCTCTCTCTCTCTCTCTCTCTCTCTCTCTCTCTGTGTGTGTGTCCCTGTCTCTCTCTTTGTTTCTCTCTCTCTCGCTCTCTGTCTTTCTGTCTTTCTCTTTCTCTCTCCGTCTCTCTCTCTCTGTCTGTCTGTCTCTCTCTCTCTCTCTCTCTCTCTCTCTTTTTCTCTCTCTCTCTCTCTCTCTCTCTCTCTCTCTGAATGTCTCTCTCCCTTCTCTCTCTGTCTGTCTCTGTCTCCACAAAAACAGCTGCATACCTGAAATGTCTTCATTACCATTAGACAATAATTAGTATCCAGGAACGGGATGTGACCTGCAGGTTCCTTCCTTCTCTTATTTCAGTGCGGAAGCTGGCCCCGAACGAGTTCCC